>JAOUWY010000076.1:17517462-17531375 GCA_025728095.1 Prietella phreatophila | reverse complement strand
TGTGTGTGTGTGTGTGTGTGTGTGTGTGTGTGTGTGTGTGTGTGTGTGTGTGTGTGTGTGTGTGTGTGAGTGCATGTATGTGAGAACTCCTTCCAATTAATTCTGAAATCCAGCAGAGAGTAGACAACACTGCTCTATTCCACTTCTGCTGCATGCCAGTTGGACCAGAGGGCTTTATCCAGATTTATCCAGGCTCAAAACCAACAACTGTCCCAAATACAATTTATGGATAATTAATTGGAGTTCTACCTTGGGACTATATGAAGGAATAATAATCAGTACCAATCATTTTGGCAGCTGAAATTCAACATCTGTCCTATAGTGGTTGTAATGCTATGTTCATGGCACTTATGTCAGTTATATGATGGCCCTTGTGATCAGTAGCCCAAAGCATTAAGCACAAAGCCATCACTACCCTCAATAAAGTGAGCCTTCCATGCATTTTAAGAGCTCGGTATGAATAAAATGTCTTTCACATCTGTTTGATTACTTAATTAACATTTAACATTTTTTGTTAATGGTTAATGACTTATCATAGCCTGTGTTATTAGTAGACCATTACTTGAGCTGCTAATAACTAATAAGAAGGGCTAAGATGTCACTATACATTGCTCTGTCAATTTCCTGCCTCAGCTCTCCTGTAGCTATACTTTATTTGGTTAAAAATAAATATAATTAAAGGTGCAATAGTCGATTTTTTTCCCTCACTAATAATATGAAAATGTATAGAATGTGATTAAAAAATGATTTAAGCAGGTTTAAGCATGAGGTTTAAGCAGTGACCTCAGGAGAAAAGTATTATATGCCTGAAAAAACACTCTTTGGAAAACACTCTTACGGTCCAGAAAGTTTGTTTTTATGTTTACATGGCCATCCTGTCAGTCATTTTAAAGCCACTCCTTCACACACCTTCACTCTGCACCCTACTAACATATTTATACCACATAGTACTGTAGCACTCACAGCTTATAACAAAGAATTATTTGGTTAATGTGTACGATAAACATAATTGTTAAGGTACTTTGTTCGATGTTTTCCAATTGCAGTAAGAAAATTGTTGTACTGCAACAGCAGCAGAAATGGATGTGTTGATGTAGTTTTTTGTGCAATTACATTCACATACACGCCATTTGTATTAATCAAATCCTGATGGTGCGGGTTTATGCAAGTAACATGCGCATACGCACACACACACTTACACACACACAGACACACATGAAACACTCACTTATTACTATTCATGGGGGGGGGCACACAATCTTCAGATAGCACAGTCTGGTTAGTCATTGATTGAGGGGTCACAAAAATGCATTCAAGGCACCAACCAACATTAAATTCACCAAAGTCTTGACCACTATAGAACAATGACCAGGCCTTCCAAAGAAAAAAGTCCCCAGTCTTCAATGACCATCCTCTGTGCTTTCCACTTGAGAGAGCATAAGCCATACAGCAGCACTCACTTCTGTCTGCAGATGTTTAACTGACTGAGCGGATTGTGTGCTGCACTGCAGTAGATTGGGCTTAGCCAGGGTCACAGTGCAGAAATGGCTGCTGGTTGACGACAGACACATTGTTTAATGGAAGTTTCTGTATGGCAGGCTGGGAGAGACAGACGAAGGTGGCCAATTTCCCCACGGGCTGAACTGCTGAGCCTTTGCACTTCCTCAGCACTTAAGACTGAAAAACTTTCAGCCTACAGACTTGATCACACACCATGTAAAAACACCCCAATACTGAACAACCTCAAACAGCACTGTAAGAGTTCCACTCTGGCAAACTGAATTCTATTCAAACTGATCTGCAAAAAACGATGTCCAACTGTAATAGGATGAAATAAAGATTCTGACAAGTATGAATGGCTCTCTTGCATCGCGAATCATGAAGCAGGACTCTCATCGTGCATGAAATATCCTGCTCACATCATTAATGGTAATAGGACAGCGAGGAACCAATCTCATTCAAAGCAATAATGTGGAAGAGAGATGGAACAAGCTACATACAATGTGATGTATGGCTTCCCACAAAGCTGAACGTATCTCACAGTTAAGTACAAAAGGACCACAGCAACATCGATTGTTTTTAGTACTACTTGAAACATTTTGTCCATGGAGCAATCAAACAAAATCACAATGGGTTTGGCTGGTGGGTTACACTTTACAATAATAGTACATGAATAATCATGCGCTAATACCTGAATTAATACTTACATAAATATGAACTATGAAAATTGGATGGAGAATAATGCAAAACATGTACTAATGTACTTCAGGTGGTCGTTACGTACAAATGAATTCATAAAACTCATGTCGTAGCTCCTCATTATTTCATGATTAGTAAAAGCCTTAACCCAACATTAGTTCATATGTAAGTAAGTATTAATTCAGGTATTAGTGCTTGATTATTCATGTACTGTTATTGTAAAGTGTTACCGGCTGGTGTAACATATAGTTCTATGTTAATTCTGGTTATATACACCTGGCAATACACCTGACAATATGGGTATTATCAATATTTTTACCATAAATATGGAGGTAGACAGTCATCTTTGTTGAAAAGATTCACTGTTACACTGTTAGATTCACTAATATTGCTGTATTAGCCCATACACAGATGTGGGAAAAAAACAGAATGAGATGTATAACACTTAAATTTGCTTTTATTTATATTAGCATTGATCATTGAACATTATTTCCTTGTTAACTGCATGCAGCAAAAAAATGGAGATTTCAAACAAAACTGCACTTTAACACTTCAGAACAAGAGTACTAAAGCACTCATTATGTGTGAGCAGTAATGTGAGTCACTGTCTGCATGTACAGAACGCTGAGAAGAGGGCATATGAGATTTGTCAACTACGCTGCAAGAACATGAGTGGAACATTAATGGGGTAATTTCCACTGGAAATAAATATAGCACTTCAGAATCTGAATATATATTTTTGAAAGAGACTAATTACAGACAGCATAAAGTAACTTAAAACACGCACTGACAGTACATAAAACCCTGCCTTTCACACACGACACAATACACACACACACATTTGACTCTCCTTTTTCACTTTTTATTTTTTAACTGAAAGTCGCAGTTTTTGTACTTATTATTATTATTATTATTATTATTATTATAATAATCCACCCATTTTCTATAACGCTTATCCTTCAGGGTCATGGGGAACCTGGAGCCTATCTAAGGAGGCATGGGGCACAAGGCGGGGTACACACTGGACAATGTGCCAAGCCATCGTAGGGAACATTCACTCACTATGGACACTTTGGACATGTCAATCGGTCTACCATGCATGTCTTTGGACCGGGGGAGGAAACCGGAGTACCCAAAGGAAACCCTGCAACACAGGGAGAACATGCAAACAGCACACACACACACAGGGCTGTAGCGGGAATCGAACCCCCAGCCCTGGAGGTGTGAGGCAAACGTGCTAATAATAATAATAATCATAATAATAATAATAATAATAATAATAATAAAATTAACACAACAACAACAACAACAACAAGAATAATAATAACCCGTTTCCTTGCGGAGGCCCACCAAACATACCCATAAGGTCCAAACTGTCAAATGTTCCATTGTGGACATCAACACACACACACACACACACACACACACACACACACACACATACACAAACATACACACACAGAGATACATTGCAGCCAGAACTGATCAATACAATTACACTGAAAAATATGGAACACACACAGATGACCTCTGACTCTTCTAATATCAGCAAGGGCAAAGGTCAAAAACATTCATTACCTACTGATCCCTTTATGTTTAAAAAGGGGTGAAGCAGGAATCAGTCTATTACAGAAAGCTGGAAGCACACGGCTGCTCTGATTAATTTTTTTAATATATTGAGTATCAATGACCTCCACTGATACTACTGATACTACCGGATGTGGAAGAACTGTACATTCACAGCATGAACGTGCAGATGAAAAATCTGAAGCAATTATGTGACGCAGTCCTGTCAACATGGACCAGAACCTCAAAGCAATGCTTTGTTACTTGGTACAGAAATATTTGCAAATTAGGCTGCAGAGATACTTGGTATTGTTGGAAGAAGAAAGCAAGTGAAAATGTATGCAAAGATTTTGAAGACTGTTCATTAAATGCATTTTGTTTTAAAACAATAAAAAAATGTGTTTACAGTTCCACACAGAGAGGCTATTTACTGTTCAGAGACATAAAAAGTGAACCTGACAGTGATTAGTATTTGTTTTTTTTCTTTAAATGTAATGGCTCATAAAAATAGGAACCCCATAGAAATCATACTGTAGTGGGTAATCAATAACAATTCAATAGGATTGTGAGAAAGCATAATGTACTACAATCTCTAATTGAAATCCCATGTTCAATAGCAATAAACACATCAATACACATCTGGGACTGTTTGGAGGACTAAGCATCAGAAGCATCAAAGGAATAGAACCCCTTCTTACAGAGTAATTACTGGCACCACATAGCTATAACGCATTTGTTTATGCAACTGAATTTCAAACACTAGTAAGAAAGCTTGGTGTGCAGCTGCTCCCTGTAGGTGGACAGTGTCTGACAAACCTTCAATCTTCAAGTCATTACATGAATGATCAAAGTGCTGAGCAGCTGGCCTCTAACACAAAGAGAAGTGAACAGCGTGGGCTGACAAAGCTAATCAATGTGACTGCTCCACACTGCATCATTAAAAGCCCATAAGGAAGAGCACAGGGTATACTGCATAGCCTGATCATCACACTCTTTTTTCAAAATTGCAATTGCAATTTCACCAATTCAAGTTGTTTTCTGCGAAAAAAGCACAAAAACTCTACAAGTTCCATCGCCAATTTTATGAAAAAAGCTGCAGAATAATCAAGCATTTTTGGCTGCAACAATCACAAAGAACTCTGCGAAATCCTGACTGCTAATACAGATTGCTAACTAGATATACACATAGATAATGTTCACAGTAATATTAGATATAGGGAATGTTCGTGGAATTTATATACTGAAGCGGGAGTGCAGCTTCAAAAGCGCTTAAGCAAGCGCCATCTCCATAAAGGTAAACATGCACAATTATCACAATTCCACTCTTTAAAATGCTTTATTGGCCGAATACAGGATTCTCTCCAATGCACCATTCGGTGAAAATTTCCAAAGAAAAAGATACAGTTGCTGATATGGTGAAGCTTTCTCTATACAGACTTTTATTTCAAATGTATGTAAGGACTCTCCAGAGCCAGCACTTTTTAACCATCAGTAGGTTTTCTGCAAGGGCAGAGGAGTTGGTACCACTTTACAATAATAGTACATTATTAACCATGCGCTAATTACTTACATATGAACTAATGATGAGTTAAGGCATGTACTAATCACAAACTAATGAATCGCTAACCTTAACTATGACGTGAGTCTTATGAATTCATGCGTGAATAACGACTACCTTAAGTACAGGTTAGGGGTAAACTAAATCAAACATGCTCTAGAAGAAAAAATATCAACTAAAAGTGCATAATTTCTAATTGTTTATATAATCTGCAATACACAGCTGCCTACACAAACATGAATGGACGGCGCTGGATCCTCCTTATTATTGTGTCTATCAACAGACGATAAAGAGGTTCAATGTAAATAATAAAGTAATCCAGTGCCAAGAATACGTAGTAGTCACGTCATTGGTTTGTGATTAGTACATGCCTTAACTAATCATTAGCTCATATTTAAGTAAGTATTAATTCAGGGAACTGTGCATGATTGGTATTGTTTAGTGCTACAGAAGAGTTTGTATATTATGGTTTGTCAGAAACATGACAAGCTGTGCTTTTTTCTTTGATTGTTTGTTTGTTTGCCTCACTAACTTCAAGAAAGACAAAAAAATAGACACTCCTAAGGGAAGTGATGTAAGTAATAACAGGAACAAGCTTGCCTCGTGGATGTTCTACTACGCTATATGTAATTACAAACAGTTAAAAAATGCTTGCTTTGTTCAAATTGTTAAAATTCTAGTCACTGGCAAATCACTGTGGTATAAGAGAAATAACATATTTTAGGAAGCAACTATAAGGTGTCAACGTATCGACCACCCTGGTGTGGATTATTTTTCTATAATAATGCAAAGTGTGTTATTCTTTACACGATATTAGTTCCAGCAATAAATCACAGGTTTATATTAATGCGCTCATTATGATACAATTTCGTTTCTGTAGTAAAAGCACATTTGCACTGATTTGTACGATGGAAGCGCTGTGTCATTTAAGACTAATAAAAAAAAATTAAAACATGTTACTTAACAGAGAAAAATGTATAATTGTTGATAAGGTGAAGGTTTCTCTAAGGCAGGTTTATTTAACATTAGGGGAAAAAGTCTCAGGTGTCAGGACTTTGTAACAGTAAGTTTTCTGGCACGGGAAAGTCTTCAAGACAGAGGAGTTTGTACTTTCCAGTTTCTCACTAACATGACAAGCTCGGTTTCTGTTGGGATTTACTTGGAATTATCTTCTAACCTCAAGGGGTAAAAAAAGGGAGAGGCTTGTGAGGGAATTATTGTTTATAGCTGCTCTAACATAAGTGATAACAGGAACTAACTAATATTTTGGCCAGATCTTCCAGAACATTAAAATCTAACTATTAATAGTTAATGTTTATTAATAAATTGTAAATTGTAATTGTTGCCAAATTGCTGTGGTGTAAGAGAAATAAAACAGTTCAGGACATGGTGTTATAGGACAATAATAAACATCAGAGGGGTAAAAATGCGAACACCACCCGCCATTTTTAATATCGTATGAATATATTCACAGAATAGAAATGTTCATATTTACAGTTGTATTACTACGTATGATTCAGTACCTTGTAATCATATGCTAGAAAGCTCTGTCTGTGAAATGGTATGTACAGTGTTGGTAATGTAACTGATCATTAGCTTCATGTACACCTGTGGTTACTGCGGTTTCATTTCAGAAGAATGCACTTCTATCAGCTGTGTCTCAGTGAGAAACGCAGACTACAGAAGCCCCAAAAACAGCTCTACTGCAGGTGGTCAGACAGTGCAAGCTCGTTTTTAGCTCCACATCTGCTCTTTCATAGACCTCTGCCTGCAAAGTTAATGTGTCCTTAGTAAGAGGCAATTAACCACCACTGAATCAACTCCAACTGGAGAAAAGCATTGCTATGCTGAATGAAATCTGCTATTTACTGCTCAAAGACGTAACGCTTCCTGTAATCATCTTTTTCCAAGGACATGTAATTGGCTGGTGAAGTACAATAGCTGGTATTATAAAAGAAATAATATTTGACGAGTCAGAACATTTTAGCGATTCAATACTGTAACTTACGTCAGTGCAAAACAGCTATGACCTTCCGTAGAGTGTTCATTACTCCAGCCTTCTCACCTTGTCGTTGATCTATTTTGAAGAAAGGTAATAGCTTTATTGTGATTAATGCTGAAAACTTATAGGCACATTTGTCTTATTTTACTGTCTCTGGGTTTTCTGGTTCATCTATTTGCTGCTGAGCGCTGCATGCCATCCCCCTTGACAACTGTGTAAAGGTAAATAACGAGCAGGTCGACTCTTACTGAAGGTACCTCATGCCAGCACCACAGATTTGCATTATTCATCTTTATTACAGTGCTGTCTGTGGCGCATAGGAAACTGACAACACCCGCCTCGCACTCACACGCTTGGTTCATTAGCAACAGCTCCGGCAAAGCCACAGCTCACCTTTAAGCAAATCGTTTACAGCTCCAATGTCACCGTGGGCCGCATAAAGGCAGCGTTCATCTGCATGAAGATGTCTTATAGTGCCCCTAATAATATGCATTGCATCTTTTAAAAGTATGAAGATTGTACTCTGCAGCTCTGCTGAATTTTGAATATGCTTATCCTAAGGCTGGAATATCAAAACCAAATAAATGGCATGGGAATTCCAGATGCAGCAAAACATAAGGAATGTTTTTATGAAAGTAATATGTGCTTAGATGAATAACTCTGACAGCTTTGTGTGCTGGGTATGAGAGCCCAAGAGGATTCATAAGTGAGAGAGGACTGAATAATCATAATAGCTCAATATGCATGATATGTTGTTCCCTAGAACAGCTGTTCCCAACCCTGGACCTGTATTACCACTGCCCTGCATATTCTGCTGTTTTTTTTTTCTCACTCTAAAACATCTGATCAAAGTAATTATCCAATTAGTAAGCCATTCTTAGGTCAGTGTGGATATGTTAGCACAAGGGAAACACTCAAATGTGCGGGGGTACTCAAGCACCAGGGTGGTTAATTATTGCCCCATATTTACAACGTTGCCACCGTTGCCAGTTCTATGGCTTGAAAGCACAAAGGCCCAGCTAGATTTCTATATCAAACCATTAACAATGATTAAATGCAAAAATATTTTGGTTCAAACATACATTTATTATATTACCAATATGAGTTGTTCTATTCTGATTATTACATTATATTTTTTCCTTGCATGCCACCAGTTTTCTGGCGAAATGAATCCACAGTTACCTCTGAAGAAAATGCATTGGTCATCTCGAATGAGGATCTGTTTCTGTTAACCAAACATGTTCCTGAGGTGATTACCCACTGAATCGCTTAGTGCTGAGCCGTATCGGGCTTTTGCTTGAGATGAAGCAGTTTCTAGATGGAAGCTGGCATTCCAAACAGCGAGAAGAAAGAATGTGCTGTCTGATGCTTAATCACTGCAGAAAACCCAGGACTCTGAATACCCTACACAAGCCAGGCCCAATTAGCCAGGTGTATACAACCTGCCAGTCCAGGAGAGGCAAGGGGCAGCTCATCCGCTGCACTAATGTTTGCTCTTCTCTGGCTGCCCGATCAATACAGAGTCATGCCTAGCAGATGTACAACACACCAGGTCTGCTGCTGATGCAGTCCGAGGAGCAGGTTGATAAAGTGATAGCAATGTCTCAAAGGTCATTAAAAGCAGCACAATGCCCCTGCCTGCAATTTACATAATGGTTTACAGTTTAATAGTTACAGCTTCTTCTACTTTGATTTCCCTTCCTCACAACAGACTCTGCTGTAACCCCTGTGTGGATAGCTCATTGGTGTCAAAATGATTGGTCACGAGTGAGAGAAGGGTGAAGTGGAGGCGTTCAGTGCATTATGTCTCCAAGATATCATACCCAGTGAAGCAAGGCACAGGGCCCCTCCATCCTTTCATTCTTTATGGATGACAGTAAGACCTGAACTCTATGCAAAAGGCCTTCAGGATTTATGAGCAGTATGGATTACTGGCCCAAGCCAAAAGGAGATAGCCAGAAGAATCACATGGTGGGGAGCAGCTGCTATCGAGGGAGATTGCCTCATTGATTTGTGATAAATACCTCCAACCACACTCTTTTTATTTTCCATCAATGCCACCTCTTCTCCATACAAGTGGGATGAAATCTTGTATTGTATTATAAAGCCTCATGAGTCAGAGTGCTAAAAGGCCAATAACGCCAACCTCCGCGCATGTGCTGTCCACGTCAGCATGCTCACTGAGATGGAACTGAATTGGCACACAGAGCAGACACAGCAACCTGGCTGTAATGAGCACCACCATGGTTATAAGAACAGACATCAGTGCTCAGGCCCAGCTGGATCAAGATGACCATGTGACCATCTGTCAGTTCAATAAGCCTATAACCGTGTGGCATAATCAGAAATGCCAAATAAAGTGTGGTGCTTGTCAGAGCACATAAGCTTAAAGAGCGCAGGCTCTCCAGATGTTTACTGCTTCAGATAGACTGTTGAATGAGTAAGGAGATTATAAGCATACTGAATGGTAAAATTTTTGTGACAAGCACGGACACAACAGGAGGGAAATAACATGGTGATTGACGGCCACAAGGATAAAAAAGCATCCATTACTGCACAACTGGATCCGGTTAAAATTACTACAAAATGCGGAGGAGTGCAGCCACAAGTTCTTTGGCACCTTGGCAGCACCTGGGAAACGCCGAAGTGTCATTTTCATCTTAGGGCTGTGACAATAACACTCATTTCCAAATACGCCAGTTGGAAAAGAGGCTGTTCAAAACAATTAGTAGGGTATACATGCTCTGAATAGTCCTTGATTAGCTTGCGGCAAGACAGAAAAAGGCATGCATTTTCAATCTCTGCAAATTATATGATAAGATTTTGTGATCGCAAAGATATATTAGAAAAGACTGCCCCCATGCTTTACCATGGCTAAACTTAGTCGCCTTTTTATCAAGTTTTTACTTGTACCTGTATTCACTTACCCACCTACATTATAGGTGTACTTTGGGGGTAAACAAGCAAAACGTGTCTGTTTCTGTCTTTTCAGTGATGGACCCCCAGTCACAAGATATTATTTGTATGGTGAATCATTCTCAGCTGATATTGTGCATAGCAACAGATGGGTCACAGATAGTAATTGTAAATTTTAAAAGGTCACCAGTATGGTAGGTGTACCTTATGAATGGCCCAATAAATGCAGCTACAAATAAACCAGCAAATCCTTGTATTTTCCCCCCAGTGCTGACTGTGTGACATCATCAAGAGCAAATAGCTTTTTCTCTGCAGCAGACAGTCAGACAAAAAGAATAGAGGGACAAAAAATGGAATGAGTGTGTCATCTTTCACGTGGCCTCTCTGGTGAAGAGTATTATTTGGATCTAGATTCAAACAAAAGCCATTATATATGCCCAATGAGAATACAAACTTGATGTCTGGGGTAAACACATTCTATAAGATATAGAGACAAATAATTCAAATATGTTCATATAGAACATACTGTACAATATGTACTTATCACAAAATAACATTGAATCGACAAATTGAATGGAGATTATAAATTCTCATTAGCTTTGTAATACCAGTGCTTTTGGTTGCTTTGTAAAGTCTTAAATCTTCACAAACTAAACAACTATGAACTAAGACGACTTTCTTAACAACCAGTTCAATCAAACACACCCATTACCACATTTAAATCATATTTAAAAAATGGTAAATAGTAAATAAGGTATTAAACAGGATTTGGTATGTTCTTAAAGGAAAACAATAGGGTGAACTGATGCCGCAAAGCAGAGCTTCTGTCACGACCCTTAAAGCTCATTATTTTCCATTAAGAGCACATCACATGATGTTTCATTCCTTTATACCACAACAAATTTGCCCACTCTAATCGTTTTTTTTATTTATTAATGATTATCACGTGATACTTTTATCCATTTACATTTACTTTAATGTTGTGGAGCATGTGGGAAGTTAGTTCCTGTGATCATTTATGCTATAACAGCAATAAACAGTTGTTTATAAAAACATATATGTAAATGTGTCAGAAAACAGCTTTACCTCTGACTGTTACATAGTGCTGACACTGGAGACTCCTTTCAAAAATGCTGAAATAAAATCCTCATTAAACCACATCTGTGATTAGACATGTTTTTTTAATCAATTTATGTGGAAGGTCCATCATAGAAGAATCTGTGTGCATTGTTGCTATAGTAATGATCATGTATTAGAATGAGGGCTTAGTGGTTAGCACATGTGCCTCGTACCTCAAGGGATGGGTGTTTGAATCCCACCTCTACACTGTTCGCATACTTGCATCTTCTCCTCTGCTTCGGTTTCTTCAGGGTACTCCGGTTTCCTCCTCCAGGCAAAAAGACATGTGCTGTCTAAATTGTCCATGATGTGTACATGTGTGTGCGCGATTGTGCCCTTCAAGGGTTTTCACCCTGAGTCCCGTGGGACAGGCTCCAGGCACCCCCACGACCTTGTGTTGGATAAGCGGTAGAGCAAATGAATAAATGAATAAATTAATGTATTAGAACAAGAACATTAATTTTTTTTTTAAAAACTGATTAAAGAAACCTGTGGTTTTCTTTGTAGCCAGCTCTATTTTCAGAGCTGCTGTTATAGAAAATGAATCAACAGATTCCAGAATTCAACAGTGCTATGTAATAAACATTATACTGTGCTACATGTGCAATTTAGAGGATTGAGGATTTAAAGGATTGAGGTTGCAGATTTATAGAAGGGTAAGAGGGGTCACAAAGTAACCTTGCACCCGGACCCATGATTTCTACCACATTTCATTATAATCTTCGTTTTATCTGTGTCTGTGTGTGCGCGTACGTGTGTGCCTGTGTGTGTGTGTGTGTGTGTATGTGTGTGTGTGTGTGTGTGTGTGTGTGTGTACAGCCACATGAGACTATAACATCCTAAATAATTGGAAGAAAATACAGGCTGTGGCATAACCAGGTCAAGTACAGATATGCAGGTTAGACCTAAAAAAAAATTATACAAAAATAAAAATGTTCAGAGGAGCTTTTAAAGTGTACTGTATAATTAGATCCAGTGTATCATCAAGGTTTTATCAACCCAAAGCCAATATCTATTTAAACCGTAATAAAATGTTCAATCAGGCAAACAAAATGTGTCTAGCTCACCTGTCCCCTGTGAATATATGCACCCTTTTTTTCTCCTTAATGTGGTCTCCTGATATCTGGTAGAGTACTTGATCATTGAGACATCTTCAGAGATTATCCACAAGGGAACTCTGAATGGATTTGAATGCATTTAAGACATTATCATCAACAGTATCCAGGCAAAAATGGGGAAGGACATCTAGTACAGTATAATGGAGCTGAAAGTCCCCTTTAATGAAAATGCGTGATTAATGTTAATAAGCCCAACACAGAAGACCAAAATAGAGACGAGTTCTATTTATTTTTTAAGCTCTATTTGTAGAAATACACTGTGTTAGCTGGCCACTAATCTATTGGTATCACCCTATTTATACAGATTTAAAATCGTACCTTATTTATATGAAAGAAGTTATGTTTGCACCATCATAACATGGATGTAAATATACAGGACAGTAGAGGATTGCAAGTGGTCAGAGTGTAAGGTTATGAAGTACAGTGCCTCACTTATTAATCTCAGCTTTAATCAAGGGCAAGAACTCGCAGGCTCTTAGCATTCTGAAAAGTCCATTATGTCAGGGTGTATTGTAGGGTGGAAAGGGGCAGCTGCTCCACACCTTGAGTGTGGCATAACCTCTTGATTCAAAGGAGACAAGGGCATTCATGAACTGGTGGTGGAATGTAAAAACTGACAGGCAGGGCAACCCAGAGAGTTGATAGAGGTTGATGTGACCAGGGCACCACCTGGTGCTGGGGCTAATAGCTTAACCTCTGCAGGGCTGCTCTCAATAGGAACGGTCCGCATCAGAGGCAGGATCTGCCCAGCACCAGCGGGGAGCGATGTGTCAACCTCCTCTGACACTCCCATAATCACAGCAAAACCCTGAGGAGCGTTCGACTGGAACTGCGGTGGATTTACTCACTTTCAGAAGAGACAATAGTCAGGTACTCAGTGTATGTTACATCCTCCATAGTCCAAAACTGTGTCACTTCTTGCACCATATGTACACTGGATCCTAGAAAATCACCCTATGGACCTTTCCCTGTTGTTTTAGATGTTCTGTGATGTTATCCCCAGTGTCATCATTATGTGTTAGGTGTTACCTGCTTTTAGATGCCTCTCACTGTAAGGTAAGGTTTTATGGTGCATTAGTTGGAGTGCTTTTCAAGGTAAGATGGAGACAGAGTGCCTGCGCACCACAATGAAGATGACTGAAATATTATAGATTAGTTATCCAGCTACTATTGCTTCACTTTACACATATGCCAGTGTTACGACTTATCATGTTTAGGCAACCTTAAGTCGTAAGTTCTAAGTCGTAATGTTGCTCTGTGCAAGTATCATCATATCATCATTTCCACGAAAAAGATGCTGGCAAAAACTTTTGGGACCAGAACACAAGAACCTGTTACAACTACCACTTATAAGCTATGAAGATACAGTACAGCAAACATGATAAACATGAATTCAGCTCTATTAAGAAACCATAACGACATGACTATGAAAACC
>JAOUWY010000076.1:17500324-17512859 GCA_025728095.1 Prietella phreatophila | reverse complement strand
TACGACAATAGATAAATATAATCTGTAAGTATGAAAAGAAGACATGTTAGGAAGTTTCGTGTAAAAACAAAAACAAAAAACAGACTAGAAGTGCTAATTCTTCCTTTTTCCATAAGTGATCATATTCAAACGCACAACTGAAAGTAGAAATACAGATCACGCTGGATGCGAGAAGCAAAGATCCAGTTTATTGTTCAAAAAGCAACATGAGATCCAATCAGTGAGATACGCCAAAGTGATCTGAATCCATACACAGACTCAATGCCCTTATCTTTTGCTAATAAGTGTTAAATTCCTCTATGTATGGAGACATTTGAGACACCCTGTAGTTTTGATTCAATTCTAAAACTACCATGTGAGTTGAAGGTGATTAAGTAAGGGTAATATTTCAGCATTTTAGCATGTGAGCTGTTATATTTATTTGTTCGAATAACCTCAGTGAATAATTACCTGTAGCACAAGCATTGGTTATATTATTGATTCTGCTGCTGCTCTTTTCTGTCGTTTAGATTAGAGCAAACACCTTAAACATTCTAGTTTAAAACTTGAGACTTAAGAAGGGTAAGCAACCGAATGAATTAGCATGATTACCCATGGTTACTCTCAATGCCTCTTAAGTAAACAGCAATGTGCATGTTTATTCCAAATGTGTTTTTATCCAAAAAGCATCCTAGTTCTACTGGAAGCTATGATTAACTGCAATGCACACAAAACATGCACACAAAACAAGTCATAGCATGAAACAATATAGCACCGATTCCTTCACCCTTTCATCATCTAGAGAGAGCGAGTGAGTAATGCGCTCACCAGTTAGCTATAATGAAATCTATATTTCAGATCTTGCCATTACACTCTTGTACATTACATCAAATAGCCAAGGCACTGCCTCTCTCTCAGCAATATTAAACATATTCTCAACTGTCATCAGGTCTAGGCATATTCAATCAAGTCTCATCAAGGCGAGGCACCAGTTCTTGTTCGGCTAGACATGCACTCTATGATCAAATTCAAAGTGCGAGTAAAAAAATGAAAGACATTAAATGTACAAGTTTCACCTCTCTCTCTTACTCCCTATCACCTTATTTCAAAAGAGTGCTCTTTCAGAGCTTCACCATATAGTTCCAATACTGCCCTGCTTATTTGTCTTAATAAAAGTCAGAGACTTTGTTGAGCTGCTTAAAGACCTGCAACCCAGAATGTATCTCTTCATTGCACCCAGAGTAGTTCACCACCAATGCACATTCAGGCACTTCTTCCTGCCTGGTCATGTGGCAAAGCAATGAAAAGGAATACCAAGCAAACTCTGTTGCAATATCCTGTACTGTAAGTTAGGTCATGTTCTACAGAGCATAGAAATATATATTATGGGTGAAGCTGTTTCCTCTGGGTTATGGCAAGTAGAGCTGATTGCTCCAGCTTTTCATAATCTAATAGAATACTTGAGGACTGGTTGTATAATCACAAATTTTCCCCATGATAGGGGTCAGTTAGAATTTCTCACGGCACATATCTTTTTCACTATGTTTAGTATTTCAGGCATTTCCATATGAAATTGATATGGATTGATATGATGTTCTGCATGCAGAACAGACTGTGCTATATTGTGCTACATTTACTGAATCTTATTTAACAAGGCTGCTGATGCTAAAGTCAATCATGTTCCACAGAACGAGAAACATGACATTTATCTCTGAAATGCAGTTTTATCAAAAAGGTTATATACTTTCCATTACTTTCAAAACCACCACCAACTTTACTTAGCAGCTCATTTATTTCTGTGTCATATCCATAAGACATTCCATTACACCCAAATCTGCAGTGTTTGGTCTAGTGTAGAAGTTCTGACTTGTTTCCCCCTCATCTCTCTATTCCACTAAATCTGCACAGTGACCAGATGTGACCATAGCCCCATGGGCCTTTTCTCCCACACCAGTTAGAGATTTGCAAGGTCGTCTCTCCAGGTGCTTGGCTACAGATAAATGCAAGGGCAAGCAAAAATCATTTAACTCGGGAACAACAGAAAGCTGTGCACCATGGCGACATCTGTCCCAAAGAATAATTGTCTCATGGCATTTCTGTGTTTTTTTGTTTTTTTTTACTGGGCTTATGCATGGGGTGGGGTGGTGAAACACAGAAATAATGGAAGAAATCACTGAACTTGCCATTTTTGTGCACAAAACCCATTTGTTTCACACAAACACTGTAATTTCTAAACTTGCTTTGCCAAGCAGAAATACAAATCATGAAAGTGTAAAATCTCAGGTATTCCCAAAAGTTGCCCATGATGCAACCCTGACAGCAAGCATGATTGGTGGATGGGAGTCATGTAATAGTCCTGACAGTTGCATTCTCAGTGTGGATTTGCGCACCCAGTATGGGCCAAGCATCTGTTAATGACCCTGAACCCTTTGTCAGTTAGCGTAAAATAACGTGCAGAATTGTACTAGAAGTAATAGAGAAAGAGAAGGCTATTTACAATATATAGAGTACATGAGATTATTCATGAAAATGCTTTTATTTTGCATTTTTTTCTAATCGCATCAATCAATTTTCATTACAAATTATATTATTGACAACAACTTGAGTAGAATATAAAATCATTTAAATGTTTATATGAATATCAGACTTTCTTAGTATTGTCTCCACTTTGCTTTAATGACAATGTGACCTGATGATCTTATGATCCATTTTAGATCAAATCCATCGGAGTGCAATCTGAACACCTGCTTCACTAGAAGAGATTAGGCATGAGGAAAATTTGAAATTTTTTGCATAGCCATTAACATGGTCAATATCACGAATTTGCATAATTTGAAATATGCATGACCTAGAAATAGTGTGGAATCTTGGATATTAAATAGATTTAAGATACTGAATATTTACTTTCTTTGTTCTCAGTCGATTTTATAAAAACCTTTCATTTATTTCCAATTTTAAATGGGGGGAAAATCACATTTCAATGCAATCTCAGATTTTTGGACCCCAGTGTATATTCATAAATTAAAGCTTTTATTCACCATTATTGCCAATGTTTTTATTTACTGCTACTTAAAATGATCAAGCTAATGCCATTGCCTCCATTGAATGGATGCACGTACAACATTCTGAGTAGGTCCATAGAGGCTGTTTACAAGACCTCATTTGCCTTCCAAGCTACCAATAAACACAACAACAAACATGTCATGAGAAGGTTTAATATGACATCAGACTGGGGAGGTATAGTGGTAAAGAGTGTCTACCATCACCAAGCTCATAAACATTACCATTTCAGTTAATGACCTTCATCTAATGAGCATTCAGCTAACAGCTACAACAGTGATGAAGAGTAGGAATACACTTTGCTCCTAAATACCGCACTAAACATATAATTCCATTTTACACAGCAGCATTTTGTATGAATGTTTACACTCTAAAAACAGGGTCAAAAACAACCCAAACTGGATTATTTTTAGCCCAACGGCTTGGTAAATAGAACACATTTTGGGTTAAACTAACCCATCAAGTTGTGTTGTTAATTTTTACCCAGCAAATGGGTGGTTTATCAACCCTAAGGATAGTTTCTGTTAGATTTCACCCCACAGGAATCTACCGTTTACTCCTTTTCAATCTCCGTCATGCCTTTCAGCCTGTTTTACCATTAACGTCTAGTTAATGTTTTAGTTAAATGGTAAATGGCACACTTATATAGTGCTTTTATCCAAAGCACTTTACACTATGTCTCATTCACACACACCAATGGTAGCAGAGCTGCCATGCAAGGCACTAATTTGCCATTGGAGCAACTTGGGGTTCAGAGTCTTGCTCAAGGATGCTTAGGCATGTGGACTCACCCAGGCCAGGAATCAAACTGCCAACCCTACGATTAGATAACCCTACGCTCTACCATCTGCGCCACAGCTGCCCCACTTTTAATTCTATGTTGCTATGAGCTAGAAAGTGTGGTTTGCTGCAGAGTCAGGCGCCTGGAGAGTCCGAAGCGAACACACACTGACAGATATGAGCGTTCACAGGAGACTTCCCCTTTATTCATTCAAAACAGAAGTATTTATACACATTGTACACATTGATAACAGCACTGCGTGGACAGTTTCTACTGGAACAGGTGTCAGACAGATTTAGACAAAACACACAGCACATAGTTATGATACAAAATAAGTCCCATGTCATGTTGACACGGAAGTACATAATAATATAATCAAGGATAGCAGCTGATCAGCTTATTCAAAGAGGTAACTAAATGATTACATTCATCATATATTTGAGAGCAGTTCATAATATAAGAGGGAACATAATAGAATATATAAGATGATAAAAGAGAATTTCCTTGCAGTTTCATTTTTACAAAACGCTGGGTTAATTTTATTTCATAAATGGGTTAATATTTTCAGGGTTATTTTTACCCTTTGAAAATGTAAAATATACCACATAATAAACAAATAAGTCAACATGGTATCTCCTTTATTTATACACAAGAATGTGTTCAGAAATTTATTGCTAGAGCTGTTAGTGTTCAAATATAGACTCTGAAATAAATGACTCAAATAAGTCATATATTTAAGACAAAAACATCAGATTTTGATCAAAGGAGATGTTTAAAACATACAAAAACTTACAATCCAGTGGGCATTGCAAACAAGTAAGCCAAAGTGAAAGACAATAGTGTATTTAATGTCATGTAAACTGGACTGTTATTGAACATTTTTGCTTTTTGTAGTGTACAGTGATGGTTTTATGGAGAGATATATTGATAAGAACCTTCACTTCACTCTTCAGGCAGGTGTTAAAAGTTAACACACCTGCATGTCTAGTTAATGACAGCACGTTTTTTTTTATTGCTTTTAGCACAATCAGTGTGTTAATACATTTAACACTTGCTGTGTGTTAAACATTTTCATACAAAGATGTGTTAAAAATAACACAAATAACACAGATGTAATGTTTATTCCTATTATCCAAAATGCTATTTTTTTGTATGCTAAAATTAAAATGCTATTAAAATGCTCACAAAATAAACAAACAAGAAATTCAGGTGACATTAAAATCATTCAAACATTTGACAGGTGCATTTTCTTACAAATCTCCCTGCCATCTAGGAAGACAAGAGTCTCACTCCCTTCCATTTGAAAAGCTGTAAAAGAGTTGTTAACTACAGAATATAGACAAATGGCTTTAACTGAGAAATCACGTTACAAAATCCCAAATTGTGTAATTTTGGAAATGCGACCGCCATTCTCTTAATGAACAAAATGCCGCTGTAGCCTCACCAGGAAAATCTAGCTGACTTGTGAATATTTATTTTCCAGCCTTTAGCAGCTCACTGCCAATTTGTTTGCACAACCTAATTAAGTCAACCAACATTACAGAGATAGTAGATAGCATTAAAACCTACTATAACCCCCAAAGTCTGTTTTTGTCATGTTAACCTTGTGAAGAACTTTTTGCCTCGACATTACTGAGCTAGCTAAATTCCGCTAGCTACTGATTGTCTGCAACAGTTATCCAAAATACATGACGAACCACGGCCCTAACCCATCCTTCTAATGCTAATTACTATAGCTGGTCTTGTCCAGAACACATGTTAAATGTAGTTAACGTTAACCCACTCTCTGTATTACATCATGGTGAACAGCTGTAATGCTAGGTTACCGTTAACTTCCAAAAAGGGAATTGGAATGTCTTACATTATATTATAACATTATATATAGCTATATGCTAAATTAATGTTATTAACTCAGTTGAGGGTCTAGGTTAGCATCACTCATCCCTATTGGTGACAGCATCCAGCCAGCTAACCCTCACAGTTAAGCCTCAGATAAGATGCAGACCCAGAGAATTATAGATTCACCTCAGTCCATATTTCACAGCCAACATAAACACATGACACTAGTAGTGTAACACCAACACTGAGGAAGCAGTACACAGTATTCACTTTTAAAGCTGTCATGATTGGTAAAGTTAAGGGGTGTTGATAGGTGCATTGATTCAATACATGATTGAGTCAGTGAAAATAACCCAGTCTATAACCCAACAGTTGGGTTAAACAAAACTACCCAAGACTGAGAAAATAACCCAGTTAAATGACCCAAAAGGCTCAACCCAACGTTTGGGTAGAAAAAAGAGTGTAGTAAAAATGACTTTTTGCAAACATTCTGAAAATGTTCCTAGTTATATTTTATACATAAAAAAAACCTTAGGTCTAAACCACTTCTGAATTATCTGAAAAGTTTCATTTGTATCTGCCCCAGCCTAGGAATGAAGTAGTGGGATTACAATAAGGATAGTCTAACTGAAAAAGGGGTCAGTCTGAGACCCTGGTTATAGACACTGTGGCACAGCAACACCTCATGGCTGCATTATCAGCTCATAGCTGCTTTTTCTAACAGTGTTATATGCTCACGCATCAACTACAGACTAATAAAAAAGAAAACATTCGTGCTCAGGCTACATACTGATGTCCTCTAGTCTCTTAACATTCACACATACACACCTTCACTGTACAGGAGAAAACAGCATTGTAGCTTCCTAGATCTATATAAATCATTAAAATGCTAAAACTGAAACAACAAGCTCAGCAAGGTTCACATTAGCTTTAACATTCTGATAGCGAAATACAAAAAAAGCCATATTCCACCCTGGAGTTGTCAAAGCATATTAAAGGGCAGCTCTGAAAACCATTACTAGAATAATAAAATAAAATAACAGATAAAATAACTCACTTTTTTTTGTATCTTTCCACAAAACTCAGAGATGCTTCTTTCATTAGGGAGACTGACATCTTTTGCAAGAGAAGACATTAAGATTTTCACAGTGCAGTTTATCTGGTGCTTCTCTTATAAGATGGTAATACTGAATGGTTTTGTTTTTTCTCTCCAAACATATTGCACCAAATAAGACCAAGGCATATAACTGCAAATAAAAAGAGAAAGCCCAGACTTCATTATAAAAACTCGTCTTCAACGAAGGATTTTTTAAAACATCAATCTATTTCTAAATATTTCCTCTCCAAAATAATTCAAACATTCAGAATATCATGAACAGTCTGGGCTGCATAACTTATATGCAATATGAGAATATGAGAATGTCTTTTTGAATTTCAGTCTGTTGTCCTTACTGAGAACATTAAACCATACCAGTTTTGTGGATTCTGAGATTGTTATAATTGGGATATTCAGTTTGCTTTGCTATATCACACTCAGTAAATATGTACAATTCCCTTTGTGAAGGAAATCGATTTCCCCAGAGTGATAACCAACAAGCTATTCTTTCTTTTAATGTTTTTTGTTAAACTAACAGACATAAATTTTACACAGTGAAGAGTCATGTGGCAGACTAACAGCTGGGTAGTACAATTACTTAAGGCTGTAAGAACAGCCTTCTGGACAGAGTTTGTTAAACAATCCAATTCAAATGTTTCTCTTTTCTGTAATTCCACCCTGAAGAGCAATCACCTCTAAATCACTATCATTATTTACAGAGGATAAGTTATTCATCAGACTGGGTTGGACACCATTGTGTTCATTCGGTATAGAGATTATGCATATAAAATGTATAGCATGTAAATGAATCATATGCATGGACTTGAAATGACACATGACAAAAATGTATTGCATGAATCATATGCATGAACATGAAATAACACATGACATGAAAATGAATTGCATGTAAATGAATCACAAGCATGAATATGAACCACATAAAAATGAACAAAAATGAATCATATGAAAATGAATTGCATGTAAATGAATCATATGTAAATGTATCACGTGAAAATGAATAAATAAACAAAGGCAAAAAAAAAGAGATTATGCATATTTACAAGGAAGAAATTATAATGTATAAAGTGGTTAAAATAAATGCAGAGTGAGTAACGAACCACTTGCTTTGTACCGAAGACTGCCTGCTGTTATTTTGAAGCATGACCTTTCCAATGGAAATCCGTTCTTCCACTTATAATGTTTCAGCCATTTAAATCTCAACCATTAAGAACACTTGGGTGTCTGCTTGTAATAGTTTGCGTGGTTGTTTAGACGGGAGGACTAGTACCACAAGCAAAAAAATCCCTTTGCTGTATTAGAGGATATGGATTTTGTGATTTACTTCAACCTTGTAGCCGATGATCCAGGTGGGGGTGCTGGTTTCTGGACAATACAAAGATGTAGAAACACTCGAAGTAGAATTTAACCTCAAATTTGTGATGGTTCAAGAACAAGTATTTCCACTGAGAGTAAATTACAGTAAGGATTGTGCAATAAGGTTGGTAACATACTGGACAGTCGCTTATCTGCTTATCTGCATGAGTCCCATCCTCAGTCTTCATCTAGTATTTGAAGGTTTGTGCAGAAGACTGGTGTCATATTAGGACAAAGACATACTTGAACTGACTAAATAAAAATGGCTACACATGAAGAACAGAATAAACTATTCATAAACATTATATTTGGACCATTAAGTCTGCTTTTTCAAAGCTAGTGAAATATTGACTAAGTTAAAATATTGACTTTATGGCTTACTTGCACCATTTGGTCCAGATGGTATTTTTTGTTTGTTTGTTTGTTTGTTTGTTTGTTTGTTTCGCATCCGATAGAGTATAGAAGTAGAAACATTTTATTTTTCATGTCACCTCAATTCCCTGATGAGAGCTCACATTGCATATACAGCAGCACAGGAAGACATTAACGGAGTGGTATGACAGCACTTTTATCCCATTGCCTCTAAAATTGTTACAGCATCATTTTCCTCTCCCAAAAGCTTATTGATATCATTCCAAAGCAGCATTCATGCGAACGCCTGACAATGCAGTTTATACTTGGCTTAACAGTGTAGCGATGCTCCTTTAAAAAGCCTAAGAGATGTGCGATACATCATGTCACCTTTGTATGTGAGGAGGTTCAGTGTTTTAAAGGAAAACACTTTCACAGGCTGCAGATGTTAAACCTCATACATGATCACCATCTTATTTTATTTGCTGTGTTCTGGGGCAGCACTGGGTCTTATCAGCACCTTTATGTTCAAGGGTGTCATTATAACACAGCTAAACATTTCAATCGATTAAAAAGCCTGTTTTCAATTAAATGCCCACTCTTTGGTTATAAAATAATATGCCACAATTGGCCAAATATCAGAAAACTCAAAAAAGCTGCCATATCTCTGAGAGGTCATAGGTATGAAGCTGAAGAGATTCATCCTAGCGAGAGGATGTGGGCGATCAAGTCTAATTGGAAAGTGAATTCAACAAGATTGCTTGAGAGACTTCATGTAGAGGCTGAAGCGTGTGAACTATAGCTTTAGCAGCAAGAAAAATAATTGCATCCTACAGAGATGATTTTAGACCTGCAGTCTGTAGCTGAGAATTTTCCTAAAGAACCGAAAGCTATTTGTCCAGCACAGGGAAAATGTGTTAGAAAAGATCCTGTTTAGGGGGAAAAAAAGGGTGAATACAAAAGAGATGTTTGAATATGATTTAAATAATTAAACCATGCTATAAATCATTATCCAAAAGTCAACAGAACACACAAAAAAGACCCAACATGACATTTAATCACAGAGTTCAAATTACAAATATAATTATTCTACACATTCAGGTGTGTTTGACATTGTTCATCATATTGTCTATCAGCTGCAAGATGATGTTTGAAGATATGATGTTGTTGTTTTTGTAGAAGTGTGCCAATAGGAAGGATCACACTTTATCTGTCTATGACAGGCCTGGACAGCAGGGAGCATGACCAACTGACCCTCTCTACACCATCCTATCACTGGGAACCATCTGTTTAGCCAAATGGCCCGAAACTCCATAGTACACACAGAGAAGCCTGGGTTTTAGCCTTTATAAAGATGCCTGCCAGACACAGCCCTCTCTCCTATTCTTACAATCCCCTCTTCTCTTCCTTTATCCACCATAAATCCCTCCATCAATGTTCCAATATAAACCAAAGAAAAACAGGGATGAAAACATCAGAAATTGTCCAAGTAGCGACAGCAGCCTTCACAATGACTAGAATCATAATCTGTAAAACATAGTAAAGCTTTCATTACAAAACAGCACAGAACCTAGAATCTTCTAGGGTTTAAGATGAGACAGGGGCAATGAGAAAGTAAGTAAAATGCTGAAAGACCATTTAGATCTGCTAGGTTAAAAGAGCAATGTCTCCTGGTGATTTTTCTTTAAATCCACAAATAATTCTTGGCATGGAAATTAACCAGACAAAAGCTGTGATTTAATGTAGTTTCATGTAGTTTCATGTAGTTTCATAGTTTCAATGGTATAATATGTGCTTATGAACAAAATAGAATGGTATATAGTATTTATACTCTATGATTATACATGTTGCTATTACCAAACCCTCAGGATTAATGAGTTTCTGCTGGTAATTGCCTGAAGAAATGCCTAATGAGTGACATACTACAGATTATATACTGCCACAAATACTACACTACCAGTTAAAAGTTTAGACACACTCGTTCTTCATTTAAAAATTCCCCAAAACTCTGGAGTAACATATGGAACTATGGGAATTATGTTGTGATAAAAATCCAAACTAAATCAATAAATAAATTTAGCATTTTCAAAGTAGACACCTTTTTGCCTAGAATTTCAAAAATGTATTTTTGTGACTGATTTCTTGAGGAATTTCCCTGAGATGCTTTTTAAACAGTGTGAAAGGAGTTCACACCTACACTGGACTCTTATTTCACTCCAAGTCGTCTGTTTAAAAAATATTCTTTTGTAAATAAAATATTAGTTTTCTAATGAAAGAAATGAATAAGTAGGCACGATTATATTTTAGTCTAAAACACCGATTACAAACATTTAATCACACACCTTCAGATCAAAAGATTATTAAGATGATGAGAAACATTTCAGTCGAGTGTCTCCAAACTTTAACTGTGCATCACCATTTTACATAAGTACATTTTTGTTGGCGCAAATATACAATTTGGTCATTGTTGCATGCCTCATTTATCAATACTGGTTCATTTTTACTACTGTACATATGATACATACAATTGGCAGCCTGGCAGCAAATTTTGACATACATCTGGAAATCTGGGAAACCTGTCCATTGTTACCCAGAAGAGGATGGGTTCCCTTCTGAGTCTGGTTCCTCTCAAGGTTTCTTCTCATATTATCTTAAGGAATTTTTCGTCGCCACCAGCTTGCTCAATGGGAATTAATCCACATGCTTAAAATCTGTATACCATGTATGTATGTTTCTGTAAAGCTGCTTTGGGACAATGTCCACTGTAAAAAAGCGCCATACAAATTAAACTGCATTGAATTGAATAATTCTGAATAATATACTTTCAGTTAAAAATCCCATAAATATACACTCACTGAGCACTTTATTAGGAACACCTGTACACTTACACATTCATGCAATTATCAAATCAGCCAATCATGTGGCAGCAGTGCAACGCATAAAATCATGCCAATACGGGCCATCGGTTTTGGGTAATGTTCACATCAACCATCAGAATGGGGGGAAAATGTGATTTTGACCATGACTTGATTGTTGGTTCTAGACTGGGCTGGTTTGTGTATTTCTATAAGTGCTGATTTTCTGGGATTTTCATATACAACTGTCTCTAGAGCTTGCTCAGAATGGTGCAAGAAACAAAAAACATCCATTGAGCGGTAGTTCTGCGGTCGGAAATGCCTTGCTGATAAGAGAGGTAAAAAGAGACTGACCAGAAAGGTTGAAGCTCACAGAAAGGTTACAGTAAGTCAGATAACCACTCTGAACAATTGTAGTGCACTAAGAAGCATCTCAGAATGCACAGCTTGTCAAACCTTGAGTCGGATATCAACATGGACCAGAATCTCAAAGTAATGTTTCAAAAATCTTGTAGAATTCATGCCATGAAGAATTGAAGCTGTTTTGAGAACAAGGGGAGGCCCTACTCAGTATTAGTATAGTGTTGCTAATAAAGTGTTTGGTGAGTGTATATTTACTAAAGCTATATTTATATGTCTACGATGCTCCTGCACCATCAACATCAACATCAAATGAGAGAAGAGTGCTTATACACACTGTACACATGACAACAGACAAAAACTTCTTTTTTTTCATATTCAGTGACCTAATAAAAGTTAGAGAATATTTCCCAACTGATGTTTGTATGATGATGACGATGATGATGATGATGATGATGCAGATAATCATGACCACTCATATCCTTTTGTAAACCTAAAATTCTTTACAATTTGGTACATTTATTCATTTACATTTACATTTATTCGTTTACATTTACATTTATTCATTTAGCAGATGCTTTTATCCAAAGCGACTTACAAATGAGAAAAATACAAAAATAAAAGAGATATATCAAGTAGAGAACAATACAAGTAGTGCTACCATACAAGATCCATTACTTGAGTTCCAGAAGAAGTAAAGTGCACAGAGTAGAGGTGTAAGTGCAAAAAATGAGTTATGAGTTGGTTAGGTGTTCATGGAAGAGGTGGGTCTTTAGCTGTTTTTTGAAAATGGTCAGAGATTATGCGGTGCAGACTGAGGTTGGAAGTTCATTCCACCAC
>JAOUWY010000076.1:17437938-17452317 GCA_025728095.1 Prietella phreatophila | reverse complement strand
GAAGGTCTTTCATGTCCTTCTCCAGCCGGAGTCTCTCGGAGGTCTCGGACTCAAGTAGCTGAGAGTCAGACTCGCTTGTGTTCCTTTCGTCGGCTAGCTCTGATGACAGCTCTGTGATCTAAAACACACACAGTAATGCAGGGGCTTACAATCATTCAGAAGCCCTGCCTTAAATGAACTCAGACTGTAGAGAAACGGGCCGCTGCTGCATTAACATCATGCCTCGGATATGTGACACAAAGCTGATAGTGTTTTAGCTATGTCATGGGAGGTGGTCAGAGCTCGTGTGTGTCATGTAACTGCAGGCAATCCTGCAACTTTCTAAAAAGAACCTCAAACGTCAAATTCTTACCTGGGGCTGCAGAATTAATTGTGTTTTAACCATGATCATGGCGTTTTCAATTAAACATCATTCACAACAATACAGCCAAGTTTAGATATTGTATAATTTTTTTTTTTTATCTAGTGCATTAAATCCATTTTAATGCATATTGTTGCATATTGTAGCGGCATACCTATTTATTTATTTGTTTAAATTTTGTTTTTGCATGGAAAATATCCACTTGATAAAAAGGACAGTCATATTTAGATTTTAATATTTAATTATTATTATTATTATTATTAGTAGTAGTAGTCGTAGTAGCAATATTAATTTTGGGGGGTTTTTTTTTTGCCAAAATGCTTTTATTAGCATCTTTAGCCCTAACCCGCCCTTTGTTGTGACCCGTGTACAAGCAAGTGAAATGTGTGTAATCTTCACCCTCCTCTCTAAACGGTCAGTGTTGAGTCGCAGCTCGTTTCTCTCCTTCTCCATTTTCTCCAGCTTGAGCTTCAGCTGCTGAATCTCCTCCTGAACAAAATCAGACAAACATACAGAGGCAGTCAGAGTGAAAACATACAGACAGGCAGCTCGTAATCATCACACAATCGACGATCACCACATCTGAGACACACAACTGATGGACAGTTTAAAAGAAAGGGCGGTCAGTCAGAAAGACAAGCACATAGAAAGAAACTCCTCTCCGCACTCTTTCCATCAGCCTCTTCTTCTCTCACCTGAATGCTGAAGGTGATCAGGGGTGGTTCTGGGTACTGTCTGGTTAAAGGAGTTTGTGTTTTTGTTACATCAGGCCGCACTGAGGTAGTGTCCCTCACTACTCGACCACAACATTGATCAGGACGCAGCCAAGTGGATGTGCCACACCTACAGTAAACACGCATGCACCTGCTGACTTACAGGCTCACTGCAGTCTCCAACAAGAAAAGGAGCTGCTTTTGATCCAAACAACATCTCCGTGCCACTATGCATCCCAAAAGAGCCAGCAGGGCTAAAGTACACAGGTAACGTACTCACACACATTCTTCTACAAACAGTCACACCGAGCCAAAAACAGCTGAGGCAGGAATCAAAGGAGCCGAGTGCTTGGGCTGAGACCAAACGAATTCTGAGAGGCTGGAATTCAGGAGGGACTACAACAACAGCAACTAAGAGGAACCATCCACATGGGCTTTATGTGCAGGTCTGCCACTGTCAAATGCCAAAACCTAGACATGGCACAACGATTTAGTGCTTTTGAAATGTCTGGAGAGGACTCCGTTCAGAACGTGGATCCTGAGAGATGGAGGCAGACATAAGCAGAGAGAAAGAAATAGAGACAAGACAGAGAGAACAGAGACAAATCCATGGAAAGAAAAAAAAAAAGACTAATATCTGGAAGCGTCTCAACTGTGTATGAAGCATGCTGGGGCAGTTTAAAAAGATGGATAGCACCAATCATTTCAAACGGTGGAAAACAGTGAGATTGATTCCAAAACATAAAATAGCTAATAAACCCTGAACACAATAAATGATCTAATTTCATCTATAGATTATTTATCATTTGGTATGGAGCTGCTGCATAGGCTGTAAGTAGGTCATTTCTCCATCATACATAATCTTCGATGATTATTGCTTTGTTGAAGGGCCTGATAAATTTCATGTATCTTTGGAAATGAAAAAAGTTTGACTAGTCATCACAACAGGGTTTACTGTGCCATTTAGGACAGGGCTTTACTGAGAGTGGTACTGATGGAAAGAGCGAGAGGAAGAGATCACAGGACAGAAAGAACCTGCACTTGGTTGGGAGGGGATGTGGCTGATAGATAAACAGTAACATACGTCTTTGCCACGGATCTGCTCCTCGCTGAGCTGCACTTGGATCAGAGGCCGCACGGTAGTGAAGACCTTCCACCAGGGCCAGTCTTTCACGCCACGGTTCTTCTTGATGTTCTTCTGGATGCAGCGGATGGCCAGGTCTTGTATCTGCAAGGCAATGGCTCGTAAGTTGAAGCACAGACTTACAACATTCAAAAACACTGAACAACCAACTGAAATAACCGTAACAGTAGTAGTAGGTGGAATACCTGCATAAACAAGAGACAATTTTTTTTTGTTATTTAATGAATTTGTCATATTCAAGATAAACACATAATACAGTAAAAAAAAAGAATTCAAACTCTCAAATCAGCAAGGTCCAACTACAAGGGTGAGTCAAATGCAAACCGTGTACAATATACACTATATACTCAAAAATAGGTGGACCACTGACCATCAGACCTATATGTGGTTCTTCCCCAAACTGTTGCCACAAAGTTGGAAACACATAATTGCATAGAATGTCTTTGCAAGGATTAAGAATCCTCCAAACCTGTTCAAGCATGACAATGACCCTGTGCACAAAGTGACATCTATGAAGACATGGTGCATCAAGGCTAGTCTGGAAGCCCTGACCTCAACCCCAATGAATACCTTTGGGATGAACAGGAACACCAATCTCACCAATGCTCTTGTGGCTGAATAAGCACTTCACCCCGCACCATCCTCCAGCCATGCTCCAAAATATAGTGGAAAGCCTTTCCAGAAGAGTGGAGGTTATTACAACAGTAAAGAGAGTATAAATCTGAAATGGGATGTTCAAAAATGTGTGACGACCAGGTGTGTCCACATATGTTTGGCCATTGAGTGTATAAAATGGTACACTTTTGTGACACCTGGTCGCATTCAACAATGCAAAAAAAGAAAAGAATTGAGCATTTCATTAGACTCGCCCTCATGCCTAGAACATACACAGAAAAAATAACTGCCTAAAAACTAATAGTTCAGAGTGATTTATATAGATGGTTGTTCTAGAACATTAAAAAGAGCAAACAATTTTTGCACTGCTGCCATATTTCTGTCACAGAACCTCTTGACAGTTAAAAACACCAACTGTTTTAATTTTGTTCTTCTCATCTTCATTACCATGGCATTATATAGAGCTTTGTCTAGGAATGAGGGAGGAGTAGCAGCTCTGTCCAGCTCTAGTGCCTGCTGCACTGAACAGGAAGATAATAGCCGACTGGAGGAAGCTCCAATTCTCTGGGCTCAGGACCTGTGGACCCTCTACGCTATAGAAAATCCTCTCTCCTTGCTGAGAGCCCCTCAACGCTCTACTATGAAGCAGACTATGAAGCCCTTGTGGGTAATTAAACTGCACATCAATACTGCTCTGCAGCTAATTTAAACTGCTATAAGGTTTCCTGGCTGCTGAAACATGCGCATCTTCAATGAGAGAAGATTATCTGGAAATCCAATTAGAGTGGCAGAATTCAGCTTGTGCTTGTGAGAGCTGTTAATGGCCTTCGGGTAATCTTTCACACAGCAAGAGTCTTCACACGCAACAAAATTGTATCTGTTCGCTCTCAAACGGCCCTGCACACATGGGCCTGAGCTCATCTGAACTCTAATGTGAAGCAGCAGGTGGCTTTTTATTTGCATGCACACTTCTGACAGGCGCCTACATACATATCATTAGATTCCAACAACATTTCTTCCTGTATGAAGTAAGGCAATGAAAATGAGGCTCCAAAATGGTAAATGGTCTACACTTATATAGTGCTTTTTTTCCCAACCTTAGCGGTTCTACAACACACTTTACACTGTGTCTCATTCACCCATTCAAACACACACAACAATGGCAGCAGGGCTGCCATGCAAGGCGAAAACTTGAAATCGGGAGCAACTTGCGGTTCATTGTCTTGCCCAAGGACACTTCATCATGTGGAGTCATGTGGGCCGGGAATCGAACCGCCAACCCTACGATTAGTGGACAACCGGCACTACCTGAGCCACAGCCACCCCGTTTACTAAAAAGGACCTAACGATGAGTGTAAAACGTGGAGATGATTTACAAGTTTACAGTTAACCCTTCTAAATTCTAAACAGGAATTTAAATGGAAATGATTTACTCACTGAATACATGTCATCACTTCTTTTCTTTCTACACCAGAGAAAACATTGTTAAGAAAGGCGATTTTTCCCCCATCATTCCCATTCAGCTTTTTCAATCAGCACATAAAAGTTGCATGACTGTTTCACTATAATGATAGGTCTATCAGAGCTATTATCACTTCACCACGAAAAGAGAGGGAAACCATGTTCTTCTGGAAAGAGCCACAATCCAGGCTTCAGGCACTCTCAAACAGAAACAAGAAAATTTAATGGAATTTGTGGCAATTGGTTGTTTTTTTCCAGAGATGAAGTAAGATTACTTCCATTTAACAGTCTCATACAGAGGTAATGAAAGACTAACTATTCCAGTTCTTGTGCAGTGGTCCTCATCCTGCCTACACCCAAACACACACCGTTTAATTAGCTGAAGATTGCGAATAAACCTCGTGACACTGCCAGGCTTTTCACACACTTCCATTTCTGAAAAAGCCTTATGAAGGGAATCTGTTCTGTTTTAAGGGTAAAATAACAGGTACAAAGACCAATTTCAGTGTACTTCTGCTCGCCTATAAATGCCACAACCTAGGATGGATTTAACCCAGAAAGGTAAGCTCCAGTCTGCTTCCTTTAAACAAAAGTGGATTGAAAAAGCAATGGTATTATGTAAACCTTTTACAGATACACCTACAAAAAAAACATCAGTGAAAATGTTCAGACAGACAAACAGCTGTATTAATCCACAGGGATTAGATTAGAGGTAAACTCCATAAGAAAGTGCTGCACCAGGCTGAAAAAATCATATTTTCCTAAATCCACATTAGTATTTAGTTTAAGCATAGCCTACGTACCAAATTTTAAAAAAAGTATTCTTGAAGCATGTGGGCAAAGTGGCTCAATGGTTAGCACCGGCAGGGTTGGGGGTTCGATTCCCGCCTCTGTCCTATGTGCACTGAGTTTTCATGTTCTCCCTGTGCTTTGAGGGTTTCCTCCAAGTACTCCGGTTTCCTCCCACAGTCCAAAGACATGGCTGATTGGCATCGCTAAATTGATCATAGTGGGTGAATAGGGGGGTGTGTGTGTGAGATAGTGTCCTGCGAAGAATTCGCACCCCGTCCAGGGTGTCCCCTGCCTTGTGCCCCGAGTCCCATGGTATGGGCTCTAGGCTCCCTGTGACCCAGAAAATGGTTGGATGATGGAAGTCTGTATATAGCATAGTGCTCCTCATATCATTCGACCAATTATCTGGCTTACGACAGAACGGTTTTTAAGAAGCAGATTAAATTTGCGGTATTCTCAGAATTAAGGAACACGGGTATGTGAAAATACTGAGGAAAGCGCCACGCCACAAAGCCGTCATATAACTCCCTGACCGTAAATAAGCGGTTACTTGACAGTTAAACGTACTGAGAGAAAATAAAGACACGAAATCGGATATATTTTATGTGAAAGAGCAGAACACCACAAAGTGACTGTTACTTATAGTGGGAGAGTTATACGACAGCTTTGTGCTGGACTTCATTTTGTCAATATGACAGACTGAGAAAGAGAAAGGGGTACGAAAGAAAGAAGGTGAAGTAGTGAGTGAGAGAAAGCAAGCATGCGTCAATATGTACCATTTTCAAAAGGTTAATTCACAGCATAAATATTTCGGAAATATTTTGGTACAACCAAATAACACCGCTCTCCCTGATCAGAATAACCATATGGATGGGACGCCGTTTCCATGAAGCAAAACGGGAAAACATGACTCTGTTCTTCATGCTGTAGTATTAGACGACTATTTTTCACTTGCACATGTCTCCATAGAAAATACATTCATGTCGATTTTTAACCCGAAACAGAAAGAGGGAACAGAGGCATAAATGTACACAAGGTAGTGGAGGGTAAGGGTGGGGGTGAAAGAGGACCCGAGTAAGCTAGGATCAATCCAGCCATGATGAAGGGCTGAGTGAGAGGCAGCGTTTCCCTGAAGACAATCAGACTTTTTTGATCTGCCACCTGAGGGCACAGCCAGAGGGATTTATTATGAGTTGCTCTGATGAAATCGTGATGGGCAAAATCCTATAGCACTCACCAGAGAGCTCTCACTTCAAAAGCAGCCCAGTGAACAAAATATAATGCAGCCACTCGGTCTCATTTTGATTGCTTGATTGATTTTTATTCTAATAAGATGTTTAAAGCGAGTTCGACATGAAAGCATTAAGCGGATCTATCGGTAACTCACCTTCCTCTTTTTGAAGGCTTGCCGGGCGAGGTAGCCCCTGCAGGTGGCCTGGAAGAGAGTGATGTTGCGCCTGGTCTGCAGATCCCTCTGTTCCTCCAGCTTAGCCAGAACCCCTGCCCTGAAAAACATCTGTATACACACAACACATCCGTGAGATCCACAGCTTCGTAAAACAAACCCTGCCGTTTGACTCCCTTGACTACTTTGTGTATAGTCGCAGAGTGCTTTCTCTAAAGCACGTCAGCTGTAACGTGCCTCTCTCGCATTTCACACGTTCTATTTGTATGAAATCAAAATAAATAAATACTTCAACATAACGTGCAAATCAAGAGCACTGATCCCCCCCCCAACCAAATATATGCAGGGATGTCAGGACCTTGGGATTCTCACATCAAGCTCGATCTATACTACATTTCCTTTAATATGGTCTGCTCTGTGATAGAGGTTTCAAACTGAGGCAGAGCAACATGAGCAAGGGAGAAAAAAAAAATCAGACATTTTCTGATATAAATAAACACAATAAGTCTGCATTTTCGTTCAGCGAACCCTTGGGATTCGAAATGCTTTAACATGTTAACAGCACTAAAGGCAGACTTAGAGCCACAGGGTTGTTTACAATACAAAGAATTTCGCAGCCAGTACATTGACAGCACAGAGCAGAGGTTCTGAGTGTCAGCTGATTAAATTACTCCATATGGGTAACGTTGGCAGGAAACGTCTCCTGATTGAGCTTATACCTGCGATTGTGCCACAGCGTAATTTTCCACTACAGATCAAAACCAGGCATTATTTCTGTTCCACATGTTCCAGTATTTATTAAGACATGCCGCATCCTGTAGATGAGTGGAGCATTACGGAACAATACCATACGATCTTCCGAGATTTCATCATTCATTTACTAAGACACCCCCTTTATGCAACTATTTTTAAATCATGTCGTCGCAGCACATTTTGAGGACACGCTAGATAGCTGGAACAGTGCGTGTTGACACCCATGATGAAGAATGCTGATGAAACCTCTAAGCAACACTAAAGGGTTGCCATCTGGGTCAGCAAGCAGCCTTGAATCCTTCAGCCACTAAGTTGCATGGCTGCTCCAGTACTGACAGCTGAAGGTTAGCATGGTTATCCGAGCAGAGCGGCTTTGTCAGATGGGTCATGAAGCTCATCTCATCGTACTTTCCAAAAAAAGAAGAAAAAAAAGGGGGAGGGGGCCTCAAAAGAGAGCATTTTGACTCATGGGGATGGGAGAAGAAATCCCAAAGAATGCTCATATATCAGAAGCTACACTCTCCGCTACAGTCCTGCTGGGCTAAACAATGTCGACACCCACACAGTAATTTTATTGCCTGCTCCATTCCTTTACCTCCATCCATAATAATCTGATGTTCACTCATCTCCATTAATTAATTCATGCTGATGCCCTCAAGCCGTTTTTCACACTTGGCCCAAATACTCAAGTCCATACCCATGATTGATTCTGGGCTCATTTGCAGGAGGGCATCATCATCACAGACAAACTGCAGCATAATTTTATACCTCACTTCTGCTGTGATTGAACTTTTTGTGTGTTTGAGTGCAAAATTAGAGATAATATATACACATCTCTTTATTGTTCTTATTAAATTGCGATGAACTATGCTTCATCGTGCTGCATTGGTTTTGTTCTTTTGCTTTTAAGAACAAATCTAATATTAACATTAATGAGCTTTTAATCCAGCTGTGCATAGAAAGGACAATTTTACACTTCAAACTTTTTTTTTTTACCACATACTGTGAGCACGCGTCTCCCACACTGACTTTCTGCTTCACCAAAAACACTCATTCTGTCCTATACTAGGACCATGGTGCATGAACTAAAAACCATCCCTGTTTCCTCTAGTGGAAATGCACTTAAGTTCCTGAGCTCCTGAAAGTGCATTGTGATGACGTCACATGATGCTTCATGGCCCAAATCTGCGAAAAATCTGCGGTAATTTTGAAAAATTGTAAGCTCCTCCGAATATTATGGAGTTTCGAAATCATGGAGGGACTGGTCGTGCCACTCTGTAGGTACAACTTTTCTGGACACTGGGCAGTTATCATATTGGTTACAATGCTACACTTTTATAAGTGTGTGTGTGTGTGTGTGTGTGTGTAGATTTACAACAATGTATATTGTTCTAGAGATTCCCATTTAACCCCCACATTTAGGGCCCATTTACACGACAACATTTCCAACTAAAAACAGAAAACTTTTTATGCGGTTTGGTTGTTCATTTGCACGACAACGGCGTTTTGGGGTCTGAAAACAGGTTTCAGAGTGCAAGTTTTTGAAAACGAAATTGTTATTGTCTCCGTGTAAACGTACAAAAACGAGAATCTGTGAAAACGATGACGTCATGTGCACACGTATTACGCGAGTACTTCAAAAGAACGCGTGAGACGTTTTAAACTGTAGGACTGTGTGTGCTTCCCCTGCAAAGTGTAGATTCACTGCATAACTACTACGAGCAGTAGTAAATCTGTATCCTTTTATTGCTACTAAAATATAGAAAGCAGACTACCTGCCACTCACACTACTTGCACTGTTTAGATTTTTTCAGTATTTAAAAATTAATGAGCTTTGTTAAAAGAATTCTGACCTGGAGCACAAGAAAAACTAAAAGACTGGGTTGAAGACAGAAAAATCCATTTCCACAATGAAAAAACCTTTATGCACATTTCATGTACATTATATTAGATGAGGGACGTCTCCGCATTTATTAACCATGAAAAATAAGCCGGATTTGAGCTTGACAAGTGTGAGTTTTCACAATTCCTTATGACGATGAATCATTTCCTCAGTCTAACTCGAGATTCTAGGTAACCGCAGACAGAACTTTTTTTCTACTCCATGTAGATCATAAACCATTGAAATCGTTTGAGAAGCAGAAACGTTACTGTGCTTTTTATCCAGAAAAACCACAGCTGCAACGTTTACTTGTATTTGTTTATAAGGCAGTCCTGTCCATTGACGTGAATGCTTATGTGCGCAAGAATGTAGTTTTTCTTTACAAAGTGACATTGCCACCTACTGGCCTGGCATGCATAATACAGCGTTTTTAGTCGTTTTCACACATCCGTGTGTACAGGGATCGTACTGACAACGTTGTCGTCTGTACCCGAAACTTTCCAAAAACGTTTTTTCCATTTTTAAAGGAAAAACGAAAAATTGAAATGTTTTTAGTACATCTTGTCATGTAAACGTCCCCTTAATCAGCCGTTTATGAGACTGCTGCTGGCTTTCTTTCCTTGCTGCTTTTCTTTATCTCACTGAGCTGATTGGGGTTTGTTGTGGCTTACTGGCACACAGAGCTCCCAAAATGCAGCGCTGTCGTCCGCCAGTATACTTTTTGGCGACATACATAGGAAAGGGAACTAATTCAACTTTAATTGCACAAAGCGTGGAGGATAAACTGAGTGTAGCAGAACCTTCCAGCCCCGAGCCAAGTCATGACTGCTCATCGTAAGAAATTGTCTCTTAATTGTTTTTTCACACTCCAAGGCTCCAGCAAATGATGGTTACAAAAGCGGCAGCCTCATCATCTCTGACGCAACGATGAATGGCCGAGCAGGAACACCCTTTTGGCCCCTCTCCGTATTGGCTGCAGCGCTGTTTTCTCCAGCTGTCAGTGGGGTAACAGCATGAATTACAGGCTGTATGTCCGAGAGGCGTAGAGGGAAACCAAATGATTAGGTAATCTAAACGGAAATCATACCATCTGTTGGAATACCTGAACTGATCCTTGCCCTGATTCTGCATGTTACATGCTCACTCTATGCACCGATCCATAATAGTGGACTGATGAACACACATGAAAGCATCTCACCTGAAGGTTAAGGTTATCGTTGGATAAGAGACTTAAAAGTATGAAATGAAACAAAGCCTGTGATTAGAGTGAAAATGTTTCGCTGCTTACCCTGCTCAAACCCATGTGATAGCTGCTTTTCTCCAGCTCCAGAAACTCCAGGAGCTCTTCTACAGCCTGAAACATAAACATGCACAAAGGTACAAATGTGAACGTCAATACACAGCACACCTCAGTATATCCTAGCTGTACATTGCTCCGTGTGTTGACATGGGGCCCTAATTTTTATTTACATCCATTTATTCAAAACTTCCTCTCTATTCCTACTCTCCTCTTGTGCTTCAGCATTACAGTGTAGCTGAAGTGAGCACTTCACTCAGCTCAGACAGTGTTTCTCCAGTGGTATTCTCAAGTCTCTTCACATGCCCTTACCAAGTCAGTGAGAAATGCACTTTTACAGATGACTTTAATGTGGGTTCCAATGTGAAACTCTCAATCAGAGCAAGAGCAACATTTTTACTGATCATACAGAGAGCAAGGTGTCCTGGAAAATCTATACTGCTTGGTTAGACAACATGGATTGTTTTCCCCACACATTTATATACTTATAGAGTAACGAAAAAGAAGTAAACTATGGCCATAAAACAAGGACATGTAGCTGCTGTAACTGCAGCACACATTTAAAAAAAATAGATATATATTTTTTATAAAAACTGTTCTTTTTCCTCACTCCCCCCATATATTTCTTAAAGACACAGTCACACATGCCGTGTCCCATGTGGAACTCTTCTCAGAGGTTTTTGAAGAAGTCTTTCGAATCTTTCAGTTCAGCCAGAGAATCTCAGAACAGCTGGGTGAAAGGAATACTCCCAGTGTTTTTCAGTCTAGCGCCTGTAGTGTTAGATAATAACCTAATCATTTCTACTAAAGAAAGGAATGGGGGGAAAAAAACTGTTTACTTGAAACTCGCCCAAGTGCAGCTAATGATCTCCATCAACAAGAGACTTTAAAACTCTGTTTACAGTATAATAATAAGGGTCTTATGATGAGACTGATATGAACACCATCAAGAGAGCAATATGGTCCTTATTAATTCCAGCTACCCGATGCTTTTACTAAGGATTAACCTGAATAGCCGTAATTTGATTCCATCTGAAACGGCAGTCCCATCCCATCCTTCAAAGGATGAATTACACGGATTTAAACCGTAATTTACAAATAATTTGTAGAAATGTTTTAAAATTCAGTTCGTAAAATGATGGAATATTTATTCCGTTAAATTTGTCTGACTGGGATGATCCCTTATAGACAGCACTGCCTTTGTCCCGTCCAAATATTTCTAACACAGCGTTAAGGTCTATATAAATGCTACTGAGAATCTAATTCTATGGCAAATTGAAAAAGGGAAGGGTATTTAAACTCCTATTAAGCCTCTGTTGCATCCACTGTAGAACACAGCCTTGTACTTAGTTTTATAGTTTGAAGTGTTCTTCATAATATATAATAACCATCCTAATCTTGGGCATGAGGTTTACACTATGGCCCTGAGGTGAGTTTAGCTAGGATGAAGGGACGCTTCTCATAAAGGTTTCACAGAGGTCTTTGATTAAAGTTGTTTTATTGTTCTGTTGCTGAGACAGCAGAGACGGAAAGAAGAACGATCAGCAGAGCTAGCCATTACTCAGCTCAGGGCCCCCAGCGTTGTCATAATCAATTACACAGTAGGACAGCAAATGGAGGAAAAGCACAGAGGAGGCCACACACACGGACACAGACACACAAAGTAACTCACCCGTTTCTCATCTGTCACAATATAGTTGCGTCCGTGCTTTTTAGTCAGGTGGGGTGCAAGTACGTCAAAGCGTCGACGGAACTCGGAGAACACCATGTGATCAGGATAACCTTCAAAAGAGAGGAGAGCGTGAGGCTGAGCTGAGCGTGTGAGGGTTAAGAGCTTTATGAGAGAGTTCCCAGTGCCAGATAAACGCAAGGCCAATTTACACGCTATATTTCATGGGCAAATCTACACACATTTCTGCTGATTCTAATATCAGCTTCGGAAACCAGCAGTTTTGCAATGACACGTTTTGCTGATTCTGCAGTACAGTTTATAAAAATTATATTAAACAAAACAAATTAAATCCACAGATGTTCATGAATACAAGCCTGCATACGCTACTGCTTACAGCATCAATCTCCAGCTTATTCAGTGAAATATTTAACAAAATCATGATCTTAAGCTGTATTACCTCTAATTTGGATTGTGACATATTAAACAAACAGTGTTCTGAGACTAGTGTATTTTACAGAAGAAAAAAAGAAAAAAGGTTAGAAGCCGTTCTTAGATGACCGTGAAATCAACTTACCCTGGGGTCATGGGGATATTTCATTTCCACACTGTCAAAACTGACACCACCACTCATCAATTCCACACCAGTATGAAAACACTGAAAATCGGGTCTCATAAATGTGTAGTGCTAGGAGGATTATCAGTAGGAAGTTCTTTACAGCTTACAGGAATTAATGGACTTGCCTGATTTGTCAGTCATGTAATTTGAAAATGACCAAAAAGCGCATTTTTCTATAGCATCTACTGGCATTGAAACATCTGTCCAGGTGGATTTGTATCATCACACTATCCCCTCCTACCTTGACGATATATGCGCAGAGCATCAAGCAGTTTGGAGCCTCGAAGCTGAGCACGCAGCAGCACCACGTCTAGCTGCATGAGCCCTGTGTCACTGCTTTCACCATGAACACGCATCTCTCCACTCAGGGCTTCCGCTTTGGGAAGCAGGCAGTGCACAAAGTGCACCCTGGAGCGCCTCACCGTGTCTATAAGCGCATCCTGGTGGAGCAAACACGAAGATTTATCTTCAACTTCATTTTTGCCTTTTTCAGGGTGTCTCTAAATATTACTGAGTAAAACCGATACATTCTCCAAAAATTAGTACAGACCACTTGCAGCTTGATCTGGATGCACAGGGACTTCTTTTTGACGGCAGCCATGCCGGTAGTGAAAGTCTTCCTCATGCTGGTTGCCCGACGCAGGGCCAGCTGAGAGCCTCCTTCAAGGCCGGCAATGGAGCCTGACAGCACCGTGGCACCTCCTGAACGCCCCATAAACAGCCCACTGATGTTCTTCCTGGGTAGCAGAAGCAAAAACAGGAAAAGACCGAGGTTGACCGACAGTGGATTATACCAATACTGATAACCAAGTTAGACGGTACCTGTTGATAACTGATTAATCAACCGATACTGAATGAAAACAACACTCAAAGTAACATATTGCTGAACTTTAATTCAAAAATAAACAGTACCATGAAAATGTACTGTAGTTATTTAATGAAATAAATACAGAAATATTAATGTTATTAACTATTAATAAATATTAAAGTAAATAAAATGATATACATCCAAACTGAACCATAAAGTAACACTCCAAATAAAAATAAAAATAGAGACATCCAAAAACATGGCAAATAACACAACAAAATTTGTCAGTGATGGTTTTTATTTCGCCTCGAAAGACTACTCTCGGACTGTATAATGACAGCGAACGCTTCTCAGCCGCTAACGCAGGGGTGGGCAATCTTATCTGGAAAGGGTCGGTGTGGGTGCAGGTTTTTATTCCAACCAAGCAGAAGCAACATCTGAAACTATTGAAAGCCATGATCAACTGATTAAACAGGTGGAATCAGGTGTGCCTCCTGCTGGGTTGGAATGAACACCTGCACCCAGACCGGCCCTTTCTGGATAAGACTGCCCATCCCTGCGCTAACGCAACGGACGCAACTGGGAAAAACGATCATAGGTGATTTTTACTGATAGCCAGTATTTCCAGCAGTCGTTTATCAATCGCTCGACCTCCAACGGCGAGACACAGAAAACCCTTTAGTCAAGTACGTGATGGCCGACAAGAACACAGTCCTCTGTAATATAGCAATATTGCTCAATGACAGATGGGCGTTAAAAGAAACAGTTGCTGACAATTTACCCTTCCTCATTAAAAGCCTCGCATTAAAGAACAGCTCCAGGGCAGTCAGGCAGGCAATTTTAAACTTTGCACTCTGGCT
>JAOUWY010000076.1:17340917-17362488 GCA_025728095.1 Prietella phreatophila | reverse complement strand
ATATAAAGTAAACAAAGTACTTACATATTTAATTTATGTACAGCCCTTACATTCTTGTTATTAGTTGTTGTTGTTGTTTATTGTCTTTATAATCACCTAGAGCAATGCTGAGAGAAAAATTTCATTTAATGTCACATCAGTAAGCAAATCATAAGACAGAAGGCAGCAAATGTAAAATGACCGAAAGGAAAAGACCAAATCGAAAAGATAAGTGTCTGTAATGACTGCTTTTTTCTCTTAAATCAGACCTTTCTGATTAAATGTCTCCCTTTAAAACTGTACTACAAGTGTCCTTTCTGTATTGGTCACCCAGTCATGATTATTCAGGTACAGCTGATATGAAAATATTGAAACATGCACCAGCCCTTTTCCTTGACACAAACAAAAATGATGGTCCTTTGATCAGATGCATCCAGTACAAATACTGGGAAACTTTACTACTTCCAGTATTGAACTTAGGACAGAAGTCACACCTCCTGCTTGTATATCTCTACTGAATATCACATCCAGATGTGGATCTCTACCGCATATATACAGCCTGCTCGGTTGGGATTAGAGAGGATTAGTCCCGTGCTCGCTCGGTCAGTTTTATTAATTTAGACCATGCCGAATTTACCAATACTGTCTGATGGGCGTGGCTTGCGCGAATCCTCACGCAGACGGCTTGTACGTAATTACGTCATCACGTCGCATTCGACAAAACGTTGTCGGTAAAGAGAGAGGGAGGGTTCGGAGGACCAGATTTAAAATATGCGATTATGACCGGGTTCGCGTTTCTAACCCAGACGACAGCGATCCGTTTCGGTCGCTTTTGGGTTTTTTGTTTAGCTGACTGAAGTGTATGAGGCGTGACGGAGAGAAGCGTTTTACCTTCACGAGGTAGCGAAGGGAGAGAAAGTAGAAAGGGGGTGGGAGGGTAGGCTGTTGCTGGATATTTGGAGAAGGAAAACAACATGGACGCTGTGGAGCTGGAGTGGATCCCTGAGACCCTGTACAACACCGCTATATCAGCCGTAGTGGATAATTACAGTCGGTCGCGGCGGGACATACGCTCACTTCCGGAAAATATCCAGTTTGATGTCTACTACAAGGTAAATAAGAGTCGCTCGTAGAAGAGCTTTCGGCTAGATGAAAGGTTCGCGTGGGAGCTTGTGTCATCGTTGACTTGGCTGCAAAGATTCGCTCGCGTTAAACTAGCGAGTCTGGAGGTTGTATCACTTTAAAGCCGTTCTCTAGGCCTCGGTTTGTGGGGGGGAAGCTAGCGCGTCTAACCAACCAGCAATTGCACAGGTCCGAATGAAAACGTGTGGGTTAATTAAAAAGAGGTGTTCCTCTGCCCCAGCTCGGACGTGTGCGGCGGTAGAGAACAGCGTGCGTGTGAAGATCAGTCACGTTAACTAGCCAGTGAGGGGGATGGAGGAGTTCACCCTCACCACGGGCTGCTGTTAAAGCGTCTGTCCCGGGCAGGACAACGACTTCCTCTCACTACTGACTTATAGGGTTTAGTTGGCAAATATAAAACTAATAACTGTCTCAGGCTGTCATTGTGTTGACGTGGAGGCATTGACGTGTTGAGTTTCTGGGAGTGTTCATGTTTTACTTCTCACAGTCGACTTTATTAACATCTGCGTTCAGGTCAATGTGAATACACTGAGTAACGTGACCGTTAAACCGTCCAGCTATACTCCTGCACCAACAGATGGTCAGTTTCATCAGCAGTGTGAGGGCGAACTCTGAGAGTATAGATAGACTATCCAGATGAATAATGTTAAAAGGTGCAATCACGTGAGACTTCAGTTATGTATTTCCAAATAAGAGATGGTTATCCTGATAAAAAGCCGTTGATTGTGAGGATTAAACAGTGATCTCACGTCGGGGTTCCACTCACTGGTCCTGTGATGGTATTCGGAGACGTGGTGGAAGGATTCTTTTAGATGATTGAAATAGATGACTGAATTTGTCTTTCTAGTTCTGTTTGACTCTCTCTTCAATTAAATCTGACTCCAATTGTAAAAAAAAAACCCCAAAAAACCTAAATCGGTACTTTTACGTGGACAACGATAATGTGATATTAAGGCGATACTCTGATTAAGAAACTAACATGAAAACAGTGATTATGATGACCGTAATACGACTAAAGTTATACTCGAAGTAAACACATGTTGAATTAGGACATGTGGAGTATTCCTGTTTTAATCGCATCATCGAAGTGCATTGCAGACGTGTACACACCTTAGTCACACTATTAACGTTGTGTGGGAGTTTTCACCGCATTTTACGTCAGGACACGTACACAAAGGGCAGTGCGCTACTGTTTGACAGCAAACATGAGAGCACGGCCGCGTCGGAAACCGCATACTTACCTGCTGTATAGTAGGCGAGATACATGCATTTCATCTGTTAGCACGTGTAGTATGACACACAATTAACTGCACTTGAAGCTTCCGTAAAATTAAAAATAAAAACACCCAAAACGGTATACAGGACCATAACAAAGATGAACTGTATGCGTGAAATTCTGGAGGGACGTCGGAGGGCGTGGCATGGGGGCGTAATGACATGTTGGGTAAATCTAGCACTGACTATGTTTACATGGACAATAATAATCCACTCTTAATCTAATTAATACCATACTTTGATTAAGAAACTACCATGTAAATACCAACCTTAATCTAATTAAGGTCTAATTGAATTAAGACAGGTGGAGTACTCCTGTTTTAGTAGCATTATGGACGTGCATTACAGACATGTAAACACCTTAATCACATTATTTTCTTAATCAGATTAAGGTCAATAATTAGATTATTGTTGTCCATGTAAACGTAGTCACTGACTATATAGATCATAATTAGATTAAGAGCCCGGGTCATTACGTCACCGAGCCATGCCGTTCGACGTCAATCCAAAATTTCACGTATCAACATATAGTTGGTCTTCATTATGGTGCCATATACAGTTTTGGGTGTTTTTGTTTAATTTTTTACGAATGCTTTAAGTGCAGTTAATCATTTGTCATGCTGTACTTGCAAATAGACGACTGCTTGAAGCCACTGGCTGCATCTCAAATCGCATACTTACCTACTGTATAGTAGCCGAGGTACATGTATTTTTCCCTACTACAGGCCTATAGGACACAGCCGAACTCTATTTTTCGCCGTAAAACTGCCGTGTGTGATCGTGTCCTGTCGCAAAATGCGGTGAAAACTCTCACATGACGTTCATAATGTGATTAAAACAGTAGTACTCCACCTGTCCTAATTTGATTAGACCTTACTTAGATTATGACCTTAATTAGATTAAGGCTGGTGTTTACATGGTAGTTTCTTTATCAAAGTATGGTCTTAATTAGATTGAGTGGATTATTGTTGTCCATGTAAAAGTACTGAATGTTACTTAACATATAACACAGGATCATGAAAAGAATATCCCAAAAGCCCTAATGTAAACCCCTTAATCACAATATTGTCTTATTCAGAATAAGGTCATTAATTAGCTTACTGTTGTCCATGTAAACATAGTCAGTGTTGTATTTGTTTCCTCGTTATTTTTACATTACAGGTCTGTGGATACTTTTGATCTTTTACATTTCAGAATAAATTTCAGAACATAATGAAGTCCAATAGTTTATTTAAACAGGTATGAACACATCCAAATCCATATCCAAACAATAAGTAAGAATTACATTCAGCATTACATTATCAATCAAATTCAAAACATAGTAATACAACATAAATTCAAACTTTCAGTAACCCTTTTTTTTTGGTTTATTAAAAGTAAAATCCACAAACTGAGTGTTAGAAATATAAACACTTATATAAAACTTGTAAATTTATAAAACTTTAAATTAACATAACTGTTTGTCCAATTACAATATATGTATTAGACTATGTATTATATAAATGAAAAATATAAGTCTTTATGTCAGACATTAACAGGATATGACACAATACGTCAAGGCACTGAAGTTTTATATGTAATTATTTAAATTTTTTCATTTCGAAGACGCTTTTATCTAAAGCGAATTACAAATGAGAAAATACAAGCAAAGGGATCTATCAAGCAGAGAACACGTGTTGTAATTATGTTTTACAGTAGTAAAATGTTATAGTATTTGAAGCAGTTAAAAAAAATGTCCGTCTATTAAATATACCTAACGCATGATCACACTAGGCTTTAGCGCGCCATTGACTTCCATTCAAACGCGTCTGGAAACGCAAGCTCATGCGTAGAGATTTCCTGCTACGCTGCGTGATTAAAGTTCAAATTTGGTGAACTCTGACTTGCATAATCGTATCACAGGAAAACGTGTGATCAATAGGCGATCGCAAAAAGAAAAAAAACTCAAATTTTAGTGGCATGGTGTTCTCCTGTACTTTACAACACAACTTTGAAAGATTATAAAAACAACTTGGAGAGAGAGTGTGCCTGGTTTGCGGTGGTGTTGAAAACAGGAACAGATGGTATATATGACAGGTGGCAACATAGAATTATTTTTTAAAATTGCTTCAAATATTGTCTGACATTTTGTTGCTGTAAAACGTAATTACATATGACAACTTCAGTGCCCTGAAGTATGATGTCATATCCGGTTCCCGCCCCTATTCGCAGGAACATCCGGCAATACGCATGTTTCAAGCCTAGTGTGACCATGGCATAACTCTCCGAAGCGTGCTTTCGTAACAGAAGTAACGTAATGAGTAAACGTGCCCCGTCCTGCGCAGACCAGCTAATCGTTAATGAGATTCGTTGATGACGATTTTCATAATAGATTATCGATTTTATTGATTAGTTGTTGCAGCTCTAATTGTGATTCACGTTGTGTATTGTAGAAGTGCCCTCATTTGATATGATTTGTTTTTGTTATATCACCCAGCCCTAGTTGTCAGTGCTTTTATATAACCCGTTATGCGAGATTAACATCTCCAAAATTTTTCATAATTTGGGGTTATTGCAAAAGAGCATTGCTTAGCTTCATTAAATATTCCGGTGTAATCTGTTTTCTGTTATAGCATATAATATTTTTTTTGTTTGATTTCTGTAGTTTTAGGAAAAGAACATTGACATCATTGCAGATTTGTGTCCTGCAGTGTGTCTGTGTTTCAGAACAGGGTTCAGCGAAGACCATGTCCAAGTTCTTGGAGCGTTTAGTCCGAGAACCGATGTTGCGCAATCTGCACGTTCTGATTGTATCCATTTCTGAATGGCCTTTTTTGTTTCCTTGCATCCATTTTCCAGCTCTATTACATTCCCAGGGAAAGCGTCACTTGTCTGCATTGTGCCACATGGACAATAACTGTTACTCAACCTCACATTTCTCTGTATTTTCCAGCTTTACCAGCAAGGCCGGCTTTGCCAGCTGGGAGGGGAGTTCTGTGAGCTTGAGGTCTTTGCCAAAGTCCTCCGAGCCGCTGACAAAAGGTACTGGACAGTGGGACAGAGATCTCTTTTGTTTGTCAGTATAGTATAAGAACCAAGTATGGAGTTAATTTCAGTTAATGTTTGAACATCTCTTAGATTTGGACCATTCATCATTGAGGCATATTTCAGAAACTTCCTGTCTTTCTTCCTATTGTGTTGGGGTTTTTTTTTTTGTTTGTTTGTTTGTTTTCTGTGAACTTGGTCTTTGTTCCTTGCATTGCCTCTGAGATTTCTTTACCTGTATCCTCTCAGGCACCTCCTGCACCACTGTTTCCAGGCACTAATGGACCACGGCGTGAAAGTGGCTTCAATCCTGGCCAACTCCTTCAGCCGTAGATGCTCGTACATTGCCGAGTCAAACGCTCACGTTAAAGAGAAAGCCATCCAATTTGGCTTTGTTTTAGGTCAGCAGCTGTGCTGTTGGTTTGTTTAGTTTAATTAATTAATTTATTTATTATTGTTGACTGTTGACAGAAAGTGATAGTAAAGTGTGTGTTTTCCTGTCAGGTGGCTTTCTGTCAGACGCTGGTTGGTACGGGGACGCAGAGAAAGTCTTCCTGTCATGTCTCCAGTTGTGCATGTTGCATGATGAGATTCTGCACTGGTATCGTGCACTGGAGTGCTGTGTGAGGTGAGGGCTAAATATTCTTTCTGCTATGTGGTAGAGACATTGATGAGGAAAATAGTAGCATATAGCTGTCATTTTGACACAGAACTATTTTTACAGTGTCAGTTACTTCTTGATTTAGCTGGAGCGCAGAATTAAACTCAATAATATTTGATGACTGTAGTTACTCAGCGATAATTTATAACTTGCCAAGCTACATCACAGATCCTTTTTTTAAAATTTTTATTGTACCTTCTGTTTGGATTGTGTCAGGCTGCTTCACGTGCGCAATGGCAACTGCAAATATCACCTGGGAGAGGAGACGTTCAAACTGGCCCAGTCATACATGGACAAGTTAGCCAAACATGGTCACCATGCCAACAAGGCTGCCCTTTATGGAGAACTGTGTGCTCTGCTGTTTGCCAAAAGCCACTATGATGAGGTAAGGAGCTGAACACCCAGGCCTGATTTCTTTTAGATGTTTATAAATAGGTGTGGGTGATGATCTTTGTAACACACAAACATGAGCCACGATCTGAGTTGTGAGCTTATTCTCAATTTTAAAATGTACTATCGAGAATATCCAGACCAGAACAAGCCTATGGACTTATCTATTTGCACAATTTAAAATGTTATATTGCATTAAAGAATCATTTGTCAAAATGGTCATTAAAACCTGAGTTACACTTTATTTTAAATGTTGAAGTTGTAATCAGCAATCAATAAATACAACCCCAATTCTGAAAAAGTTGGGACAGTGTGGAAAATGTTTTTTTGCAGTCATTTGAAAATCCAGTTCACCCTGTACTATATTGAGAACACATTATTTGATGTTTTACTTTGTGAATTTAGTTTATTTTGGAAAATCTACTCATTTCAAATCTGATGACTGCAACACACTCCAAAAAGGTTGGGACAGTGGATTGTTTACCACTGTGTAACATCGCCTTTTCATTTAACACTTAAGTGTTTGGGTTTGAAGATACCAGTTGATTAAGTTTAGTAAGCAGAATTTTCCCTCATTTATCCGTTATGCTTTTCTTCAGCTGCGTAACTGTACGTGGCCTTCATTGCCTTATTTTACACTTCATAATGCGCCACACAATCTGAATCAGAGACAGGTCAGGACTGCAGGCAGGCCATGCTAGCACCCGCACCTTCTGCTTACACAACCCTGTGCTTGTAATCCGGGCAGAATGTGGTTTGGTGTTGTCCTGCTCTGGATGGTAGCATATGTTGCTCCAAAATGTGTAGATATCTTTCTGCATTAATGATGCCCTCATAGATGTGCAAGTTACTATCATGGGCACTCACTAAGCCCCACACCATGACAGACACTGGCTTTTGGACCTGAATGGCGTTGACTGAGAAAGATTTACTGAAGTATTTCCGAGGCCAAGTCAGGAAATACATTATTGACTCGTGACGGTTTTTAAGACAGTAACGTCCGAGGGATCGGAGATCACACGCTTTCAGAAGTGGTTTTCGGCCTTGCCTGTTACGTACTGGGATTGGATATTTAATAGGTTTTTTGAAAGACACGCACTCTTTAGCTTCCAGTCATCAATAAGATAGATGGTTAGGGTGCGACTCGGATGCACGACGAAGTCTCTCGTCATTGCAAAAAAATTGCTATGCTTTATTTGTGCAGCAATCCTCTGTCGTCTGCATCTAAAATATGGATCATTCTCTTGTCCACAGCTTTGAATGGCACCATATCCTTGCCTAGGTAGAATGCGACTCTCCATCATTTGCTGCTTTTATCATAATTTTTCCACTGCTCTGACGTGTCGGTCAGTGATAACAGTTTGTTTCAGGACCTCATGAGATACACAAGAGCGGGTTTGTTGTACCAACCTGAGTGAAACACTCGCGGCATGTTCCTTCGGATGCTTCCTTTTTAAGGTGATTGAAAAGATTTGCTGGAAAATCCCACGGAAGTGCCGAGCATTACCTGATAAAGTTTACAGATAACTTTGAAGAGAGAGAGTGTGCCTGATAACTTCGAGACGTGATATAATTTGGCCAGTCAGCACATCCATCTAGTAGGCAATCATTCTTTTGTAGTTTTAACATTATTATGAGGACGTAAAAGGTCATGTTCGTTACGATTCGCTTGAAAAGTACATCGTGGACATCTTAAAGATCATTCGCGATACAAAATCATCAGATCGCCCATCCTTATTTAGAAAAACTGTAGCATACTACGTGTTGAATATGTACTCCTTGGTGTTTCAGGCATACCGCTGGTGTATAGAGGCCATGAAGGAAATCACTGTTGGCCTGCCAGTGAAGGTGGTGGTTGATGTCCTGAGACAAGCCTCTAAGGTATTTCTTTAGCACTGTGGCGTTGTCATGTTTGGTTCTCCACAATCAGTTGACCTTTGATTTTATAAATCTTTCTGGACTAGCATAGCAATATATCCTTAAGCAGATTTAAGATTGATTTGGACTGTACAGTGACCCGTTTTGTTACTAATGCTTCTCCTGCAGGCATGTGTTGTTAAAAGGGAGTTCAGGAAAGCTGAGCAGCTGATAAAACATGCAGTATTTCTAGCACGGTAAGCTATCTCTGACCAATGGGTTGACACCCTCCATGTTCCATGCCGTTTTATTATGTTAAGTATGTTTATTTGAAGTAGCCAGGTAAAATATCAAGTTAGTATCAATAAAACCTAACTTGCTTACAATAATTTAATAATAACTACAGTAGAATTTGCTGCAATGCATTCTTCATAAAAAACTGGATTTCCATCCAGTCAATCAGCAAGCATCACACACACACACACACACAGAGTGTTTCCTGCTCATTCATACACATACACCTGGACACTAGGGCTGTAACCATACATTGTGTTATCTGATACAGGGCTCTCTGTTCGATAGAGCTGTGTCTCGAGCAATACATTCCACAGACTGCACAATAAAGCAGGCCGCTTGTAATACAATACTGCTTATATTATTACTCGGAGGTAAAATCGAGATGTTTATTGTTGTTGGTGTTTTATTTTTGTTTATTAATTATTTTTATTTATTTATTTATTTTATTGCCCAGCCCTACTATTGTGTAGCTTAATTATGTTAGGTCTGTTCATTAGTTTGGTCATTTATTGTAAATGTATTTGAGTTATTCGTGTGTGTGTGTGTGTGTGTGTGTGTGTGTGTGTGTGTGTGTATATAGTAAAATTTCTAGCATCTTTCTGGATCTGGGTTTTCAGTGATGCATGTTAAAAGTATTGCATATTTTTTCATATTCTGACAAACCCCCTCTTAGTAGATTTTCTTTGTCTGCCTAATTTTTTTTTATCTTGCTTTAAGGAAAGCACATGTGGAATTTTATTCAGTGCAGAATAGACATGATTAACACCACTAAACACCGGTCATGTGGTGTTCTTTATCAGTAAGCTTTATGAGTACATTTTGTATGCAGCTCTTAAATTCTTTTACATTTATTGATTTTGACAACTGCTCATCATTTAAAACAAAATAAAAAATAAAAAAAAAGATTTCCCTAAATTCTTTACTAAGCACATTTTCTCTCTGTAGTTTGCCTTTCTCTATGACACATGTTCCAACCCCTGCTTTAACAAAATGTTTTGATTTGTTTTCTTTCCACATTAATAATCTTGCCGAGGACATTCTTTTACTGATTTATAAATGCATTTTTCAGGGAGCATTTCGGACACAAGCACCCAAAGTACTCTGATACGCTGCTAGATTATGGATTTTATCTGCTAAATGTGGATAACATTTGCCAGTCTGTCGCCATATATCAGGTGGGTTCAGTGGTGTTTTCTTGACAATCGTCACACGTTTAGGGAAAGCTGTTTTGTTTGTTTATTAACCACGCTGGATTTTTTTTTACTGTGTGTTGTCAGACTGCCCTGGATATTCGGCAATCTGTGTTTGGAGGGAAAAATATCCATGTGGCCACTGCACACGAGGACCTAGCATACTCCTCTTATGTGCACCAGTACAGCTCTGGAAAATTTGACAATGCACTGTGAGTAATGCTTTCTGTTCCTGGACCTGCTATTTGGTTAGACAGAGGTACAATATACTGACTGATCAGTGTGATTTCATTGGAAATCGTCAGGGGGGTATTGTTAATTTTCTGACATTTCTGCTCCTGGGAAGGTGTTTACATATTTGGTAGGCCAGAGGCAAAAGAGCAAGAATGTCCCAGCACAAAGAGAAGGCACAAATAAATTTCACCATTTTTGTTGCCAAATACAGCTGTTCACAAGATGGGATGATACTTGGAATAAAATTACAATTTAGTCATAAACAACGTAATTCCTTTGGGACTTTTCAATGGCTCTTGGAATGTTTTTGGTTATCAGACACGCAAACTCGGACCTCTGCTTGCTGTTCCACCCTTTAACACGGTTAACTTGTTCTGTCAGAAAGGGGACGCCTTTTTTTTTTTCACAGAAAAGTGTATTCAATAAGAGAGAGTGCCCAGTTGATATGTAATGTTTCTCAGTGCTCTTACTCAAGACTAGTTTTGTGGGGTTTTTTTTAATTTATTTTTTTATTTTTTTAAAGATTTCATGCAGAACGGGCCATAGACATCATAACTCACATTCTCCCTGAGGATCATTTACTACTTGCGTCCTCCAAGAGGGTGAAAGGTGAGTGCCACACTCCACAACATTTTATAACTCCTTCAAAGTTTGATGTCTGTACAGAGAAGAAACGAGAAAACCTCAAAGAAAAAGAACTTTGCGCTTTTAGAGTAGCTTTTGAGTCTTTGTGGTTCTGTTGGTTTCCCTTTTGTGTTGGATATGTAGCACTTATTTCACTTCATTATCTTCAGCAGTTTCATTCCTGTTGTTTGTGTGTGTTAATTATCCTTCACTAGCACTGATCCTGGAGGAAATTGCCATAGACTGCCATAATAAAGAAACAGAAGAGCGGCTTCTGCAGGAGGCCCATGACCTGCACCTCTCCTCTCTCCAGCTAGCAAAAAAAGCCTTTGGAGAGTTTAACGTCCAGACAGCGAAACATTACGGCAACCTGGGCCGTCTCTACCAGTCTATGCGCAAGTTCAAGGTTGATCCATATTAATATTAAAATTAATAAGTTAGAAAGCAAATCAATGACAGCAGCCCCCAGTTGATTTAAATTTTAATCTTATAGTGTCACATAATTGGATTAAGGTAAATCTGATGTGTACAGCGGGATATAGTCTGTGGAGTGTGAACCGATTCCTTTAAAGTAGTGTTGTATTGCAGGAGGCCGAGGAGATGCACATAAAGGCCATCCAGATCAAAGAGCAGTTACTGGGACAGGAGGACTATGAGGTGGCTTTGTCTGTGGGACACCTGGCTTCCCTTTACAACTACGACATGAACCAGTACGATGACGCTGAACGCCTCTACCTCCGCTCTATCGCCATTGGTGAGCCCAACATAAATATACATGCATCTGTCCTAAGCTCATGTCGAAAGAGAATTGTCTGCCCCAAGTAACGCAACAGAAAAGCATTCGCCCAATCATCTGGAGATCGCAATTTTAAATCCCGATGAGTCCGCAGCCATAAAGGGAGCAAAATTAGCCGTGCACTCTGGGTAGGAGGGATGGTGTGGATTTTTTTTTTTTTTGTCCTCATGTATGCAACTCGTATATAAATAATTGAGCAGATAGTGCTTTCTGAGCATGTTTTGCTGCCCTGTGACACTATATGAGCAGCAGTTTGAAGAGATTTAGTTGGCGTTGCATGTCTCTGAGCAAGCTCACCATCTCCTGTCATGTGGTATGGGAGAGCTGAACAGTGGGTGGAAATTGGCAAGTGTCCAAATTGAGGAGAAAATGGAGGGGAAATAAGAGAAGAGCAGTGTCTACCATTTTACATTTATTATGCTACATTTGGATTTAAAAATGACTGACAAACTGTACCCTAGTGCTTCTTCATGGGTTCATATTCAGTCGTGTAAAAAAAAAAATAAGTACACATCTTGGAAATTGACGGCGCTTTTGACATATTTCAACAAGCCAACATTTGATCATCTTTGAAACTGTGCCTATCATTTATGCAGCAGAAATAACAATAGATGCATGATTCTTTTGTGGAAAAAGTAAGTATACCCTTGGCCTCAGAAGCTAGTATTTCCCCCTTTAGCAGCAATAACTTCTTGTTTGTGTTTTGTATAATTGTCCACCAGGCTTCCTGGAATTTTTTTTACCACTCTTCCATGCAATATTCTTTCAGTTGCAAGATTTTTGAGGGTTTCAAATCCCCCCCAACATTTCAATGGGATTCAAATCCAGGTTTTGACTAGGCCATTCCATAAACCTCAGTTTCTTCTTTTTGAGCCATTCCTTGGGGGATTTGCTGTGGTATTTGTTAGTGTGCTTAAGATCATTATCCTGTTGAAAGGTCCACTTTTGCTTCAACTTTCAGACAGATGGCTTCACATTATCTTCAAGCACTCTTTGATATGATGCAAAATTCAACGTTGAATCAATGAATGCAAGCTGTCCAGTCCCTGAGGCAGCGAAGCATCCCCAAACCATAACATTTCCACCACCGTGCTTCACAGTTGGTATAAGGTGCTTCTCCTGAAGTTGTCTGTTGTTACTGTGGCCAAACAACTCTATCTTTGATTTGTCTGGTCAGAGCACATTATTCCAAAAGCCCTGGTGTTTGCCTATATGCACATTGGCAAAATGTGGTCTTGCAAAGGCTTTTTCCTGGCACGCCTCCCATACAGGTCAAATTTGTGCAATCTCTTTCTGAATGTAGAAGTATGCACTTTGACACCAAGACTTACTAGCAGATCCTGTGATTAAATTTTGGGGTTCTTGGAGACTTCGTCTTGTGTCACACGGTCTGTGGACACATTTGAAATCTGTTCCATTTGTAGATGATTTTCTTTACAGTGGAATGAAGTATTTAGAATAATTTGGAGATCTTTTTAAATCCCTCACCAGACTCCTAGACATCCAAAATCTTTTTTCTTTTTCTGAAGGCCTTATAGAACTCGTTAGATCTTGGCATGATCATACCACACACCTCAATAACAAAGGGAACATGAGGCAATAGATATGAGAGGGATATAAATAAGATCAGTCTGATCTGTAATGTAAGTAATATGTAATACAACGACTGATCTGGTTTTCTGTTCATTTAAGTTATAAAAATGATGACAAAATGTCAGTTATATCATTTGATAGACTGGAACACCATTATTAATATGCACTGTTTCAAAGATGATCAAATGTTTGCTTGTCCAAATATGTCAAAACGGACAACAATTTCCATGGGATGTACTTATTTTTTCACATGATTGTGTGTGTGTGTGTATATATAGACGCAAACAAGCACACAGGTTATTTGAAGGAGCCTTTGTTGCTTAGTAAGCATGTGCTTGCTAGTTCAAAGTGTCGACCCAGGGTTGACCATAATAATCGGATTCGTTGGTTGAATAAGATTTATTGGTTGAGATAAAAGTGGGATCCATCCAGATGACTGCAGGACACGCTACACTGTTGTGTTGGGTTTGTTTGCCAGAGGACCATATAATCGTGGTTAACGCTATGACATGCATAATTAGTATAAAGCTACTATCTATGACCTAGTCAGAGTGGATAAATATCTATTTGGAGATGCAGTATTGAGATGTGTTGGTTTGTTTTTGGCTGTCCAGCCTTTAGATTGGTTTTTAATTCATGTATGTGCGTTATATATTTCCATAGGTAAGAAGCTGTTTGGAGAGGGCTACAGTGGACTGGAGTATGATTATAGGGGCTTAATCAAGCTTTACAACTCTGTGGGGAATTACGAGAAATTGTTCGAGTACCACAACATCCTGTCTAACTGGAACCGTTTGAGGGACAGGCAGTTTGCAGTGGCCGACGCCCTAGAGGATGTCAACACCAGCCCCCAGACCACAGATGAAGTGGTGCAGTCCTTCCTGCTGTCAAACAGCCATGCTGTGGGACGTTCCTGTATGGGTTAAAATTACAGGACCTTGTGGTCTTCTTTCCACACCCCTACACTCACCTGCATTCTCTCACATCCTCATCTGGATTTATTCACACCTAATCTCACAGTGCAGCGAGAGAGACTGGATCCTGAAGCTGCAAGGTCACCCATGTAAGCAGGTCCCACAGCCCTGTTATTCACATAAGCCCTGCTGAAGAGACAGGGCATATCTACTAATGCAAGCAGAACTCTTCTGGTGGAAAAGCAGCCTTCTGATGGCACCAACGTCATGTTCTTATAAAGGATTTTTAGACTTCAGAGGACCTGATTATTTATCTTTCTTGGTAAAAAAAAATAGGCAGGCAAAAAAAAAAAAAACAGAAAGCAGCCTATTAGTTTTACAGATTGAAATAAAATTTTTAAAAAAGCCTGTTTGTTTGTTTTGGGGAATGGGGGTGTATCTGAAGTATTGATCTACACATGCAAACTGTCGACTTTCTCTACCTGCACTCCCAAAGCTACAAAGCTCCCAAAGGACATACTGTGTCCTAAGCCAGGCTCTACAAGAGAGACCCATCAGTTTCCTGGGATAAGTGAAGGACCGACACACATCACACATGCTTGTGTTTTAAATTCTTTACGAAGTTTGCCACTTCTTTTCATCACGCAATGCAGAACCCTGCATTAAAGATTACCCAGTTGTTCTGTTTTGGAAAGGAGGAGGAAATCTGTGTTACATTTTAAGCGTTTCTGGTTTCTTTTTCCCTTCATGTCATGATGAGAGGAATGGACATTATGGAGCAGTGGATTTATTTCTTTCCATGCAGTTTTTTCTTTTTTGTTTTTTCCTGATTTTTGTATCCTTGCATATTAGTATTGATAGTTTCATTTAAAAATGCCAATAATTTATATACAAAGTGTGCTATAATCTCGTAGGTGTATCATTGCAAGTGGATGAGCCACAATGACTGATTAAAACTGAGGGCGAGAACATGGTTGCCAATATGAGTAAGTAGAGGGTAAGAGGACAGTAACCACTGCAGACTCAAACAGCTAAGCAACACACGAACACAGAAAGACAATGGTGATGCACATGTGTGTGTCTGGCCTGTTCTAATTGGTCATGGTCATCCTTTCAGAGCCCTATTCAGATTTGCACTGAGGAAGACCTTTGGCCCTCTGCCAGCAAATAGAGCTGATCACTGCAACCGGCTTTGTGAAGAGGCTCCACTATGGGGGGACCAATTGTATTAGGTTTGTGTTTATAGTGTAGAGCTGGAGTGAACCGATGAGCACTGTCATGGAGGCAGACTTAATTGGACACCATGTACCATGCACATGATGGCTGCAATCTCATCGTCATGATTAATTAAGATTCCTGATACTTATTAATCACCTCTCTCCACTTGTTTAAAATTTGCAACTACAAAGATGCTCGGTGAAGCTTTAAACAAGGTTTACATAGAACCATTTGTTACTTTTAACAGAGGCAGTATTCTCAAACACAACTTTCCAAGTCACATTCAAACATATGATTGTGGTATATTCTATAGGACTATTGTTTTAAATGATGTGTGGTTTGTTCGGTTTTTTTCTTAAGTGACAAGATATCTTTTATCTTAAGTGACAAGATCAGATTGTGAAGTCTACTTTAATGTCTGTCTGTGTGTGAATAGTGAAAGGAAAAAAAATAGTAAATGCAGAGTGTTGCCATGGTCTGCGTCGAGTGGTTTGGAATGTACCCATGCTATTGCAGTGAAGACCCCAGCGCTAAGTAAAGTCCCAGCCTTAGCCTTAATAGACGCTCAGCTGGTGGTGCTCTGGCTTTGACAGCCCATATGCTTGCTTCAATTCCTGCTGTGAAATTAGTCATTTGAATTTCAACACTAGCTCTCTTCTAGGTCTCGCATTCCACGTGTGAGTGCACCAAGGTAAACCTCACCTGTTATACTGTTGAAAATCTGATTTGAACACCTTGCAGATGATATAAAGGGAATCAGAAATAGTGGAAAAGTTTGCCTTGTTTACACAGAAAATGTATTGGAATATTACAACACAACCAATAAAAACCACCTGTGATCTTCATAATGATGAATTTCCCATTTGAGTGATGTTTTGTAATAACGGTAGGGTTACTATTGATCATCCTGAGGATGTAGTCAGATATTTGTGATTATAAAACTGTTGCTCATTTTGTTGTTTGAGAGTATGTTCATTTCTTCCAAAGTCTGTGTGAGTCTGTGCACGTGAAAAAGGGGGGGAGGGGATTGGAGGGGGAAACAGCATAAAATGTACATCAGTCACCCAGAATTCAAACGTTTATTCTAAACGTATGTTAATATTAAAAAATTTCTATTCCTCAGTTGGTCCTGTATGCTGTGGTGTAACAGTGTAGAGCAGTGGAAATTTGGAAAGTGTAGATAGATCTGAAGGTATTCGTTCTTAGTGGTGCAGTAGTTCCTAAAACAGAAATAAAGGTCTTTAATTATTAGTCATCTATTGCACCTGTAATTACATATATGCTGATGTATAAACTTACAAATGATTTATAATTCCAGAGAGTGCATTACATATAAACAGAATCCCTGGAACTGAGAATGTTTTTGTGATGGTTTCAGCCAAAAATGCCCGATTTATATTTTTTTTGTGGTTTTTTTTTTGTTTTGGTTTTTTTGCAAAAAATTACTTGAATTGGCGAAATTGCAATTGCCCGAAATTGTTTTGCACGCTCTTTCACAGTGATGTTTGTTGGTAAATGAGAGCTTTTAGCTGTACTCGTGTTCGATGCACATGTATTGAAGAGGACTGAATGCACGTCGTGGTGATGACATGACGCGTCTTTGTCTAAATCTGCAGAAAATCTGCTGTAATATTGAAAACCGGCAAGCTCCTCTGAATATTGCAGAGCTTGTTTGATTTTGCGTTCATTTCTGCGATCGCAAAATTGTGAAATCCTGGAGGGACTGTGGAGTGTGGGATGCTTTGTCAATTTACATTTTACTCTTACTAAACGCCTGACTGCATTACCTGTATAAAATGTATTGCATTGAAGTTTGAACACTGCTGAATGGGGGATGTTTTCTCAGAGTGCACTGGGGAATAGACAGCACACTGCATGTTTCTGGAAGAAAGCCAGATCAGACACTGCACACTATGAAAGGGAGCATCCTGTCTCAATTACATCATTAAACTTGGTAAAGGTGTTTTGTTATTAATTAATGAATATTTCCTAGTAATTTATAGTAGCTTGACTGTCTACGGAGCAATTTGTTTGAAATTCGCATTCTCACACTCCCAAGAAGCACATCAGAAAAGTGCTTGTCCTAGGAGATTCTAAATTTGAATCGTGACAATGCCACAGCCATCTGGCAGCTTGGAGCCAAGGGATTAAAATTGGCAGTGCATTCTGGGTGAGATGGATGTTCTCTCACTCTCACATGCTAGTCGTTTATGTGCGTCTGTGAGCTCATGTATGTGGAAGAGGGCAGATAGTGCTTTCCTTTCAGTGTGTGCTGCCCTGTGATGGAGCAGTTAGGAAAGATGCTGGCTTCATGTGTCTCAGGAAATGCATGCTAGCCTTCACCCTCCCCGTTTGGTAGCTGTTGTATGACGGGAAGGCCAAAATGGGGAGACAACCACCAGGCGGCACGCCTGCACAAACTCTTTATTATATGAAGATGCCAAGTTTAGTGGAGTGATGTTCAAGTGTATTTCAGGCTCATAATAAAGTAGCATCCAAGGGCTTTTGCGTTGTTTGATTTTCATGTAATTATATATATATTTCTGTGCATTGTAGCTTTGGTGGTAGCTGTGTAATTCAAGTCTTAGTAGCTTTCCTAACACTGAGCCAAAATACAAAATATATTTTCATTTAAAGAATGTTATGCTGAAAAAAAAATCAAATTCAGAAATGAGCTGCAAGGGAAAAAAACACATTTCCTTGACCAGACCTGGCTTTGTTTTAATAGCAAGTGGAAGTGTGGAGACAGTGATAATGATTTTAATAAAACACAGCTAGTTTAGTCCTGGCTTCAGTCGGCATCATCTATATTACTGCATATGATCCTTTACTGTGGAATATTGGTTGTCTGAATGGATGTTCATTCATTTGCAAATATCTATATAATGTATTAAATGTTTGACAAAAAAAAATGTTAAATGCAAACAGAGCTATATCCTGCACTTTTTTTGAAAAAATATATATATATTCAAGCTTGTCACCAAAAATAAAATACCAGTTTGACACTGGTGTTTACATGGTAGTTTCTTAATCTAATTATGGTCTTAATTACATTAAGAGTGGATCATTGTTGTCCATGTAAACGCAGTCATTGTTTAAGCCGCAGTGTTCAAAGTCTGTGAAAAAAGTAGCGGCTTGTAGTCCGGAATTTACGGTAATTGCTTTTAGGTCACCCATTCCACTGACCTTATTTTTTATAATTCACTGCACAAAACAAGCATATATTGGACAATGCATTTAATATAAGCCAAAATTCAAACTCTATATTACCCCTTATTCAACCACTTAATTCCATGAAGCCCTTATTCAAAACTAATATCATTCACACACACACACACACACACACACACACACACACACATATATATATATATATTCATCACATGTGCCGTAACATGACATTTTAACATTTTGTTTGTATTAATATTATTATTATTATTAACATTAATATATTTGTTAGTGTTGATGTTTTTATATGTATGTAGTCGCTAGAAAATGTCACTAGTAAGATGGTTGCCAGATTTTTGAACCTAGACTCTTTTTCCAGTGCAACCACTTCAAACAATTTAGTGTTTCATGAGGCTTTGCTTCCCCATCACTAGATGCTAGTAATAAGGAAAAAATCGCATTTTATATTGTAAAGCCAGATCTACAGTTAATTTTCTTTTCCTGTGGTTATTTATCACCCATCACTTCAATACCCCTTAAAGCAGACTGCAAGGAGATGGCTTTTCACATAAATTATACAAAACAAGGAATGTGTTTATTTGTTCCTTTAAAGTAAATATGATTCTGTTGACTGTTGAACATGGACATCATTACAATGCAGTTGCTGTGCAAAACATATTATTTGACATTGAATAACATTGCTTTGCATAGTAATTCTGCCATAATTATTTTATCAAATTTATATATAATGAGTTGCACTGTGTATGTCATATTAATTTTTCACAATTAATGTGTTATGGGCAGGGCTAAACATTGTACTGCAGCCAGCCACAAGAGGGCCTCGAGACAGTTTGACTTCACATTTGGATCCCTGTTATGATGTCCACCCAAATACACTCAGTGAGCATTTTATTAAGAGCAACTGTACACCTACGCATTAATACAATTATATAATTAACCAAACGTATGGCAGTAATGCACTCCATAAAATCATGCAGATACGGGCCAGCAGCTTCAGTTAATGTTCATCTCAACCATCCGAATGTGGGGGGGAAATATATGTCAGAATATGTCAGGTTCCACTTCTGTAAGCCAAGAACAGAAAGCTGAAGCTGCAGTGGGCACAGACTCACCAAAACTGGACAGTTGAAGACTGGAAAAATGTAGCCTCATCTATTGAATCTCGATTTCTACTGAAGCACATAGATAGTAGGGTCAGAATTTGGCACCAACAGTATGAATCCATGGACCCAACCTGCCTTGTGTCAACAGTCCAGGCTGGTGGAGGTGGTGTAATGATGTGGGGAATGTTTTCTTGGCACATTTTGGGTGTGCACACATTTACCCATATTCTAATTGCTACTTCCAGCATGATCATGCACCATGTCACAAAGAAAAAGTTGTCTTAAACTGGTTTCATGAACATGACAATGAGTACCATGTTCTTCAGTGGCCTTCCCAGTCACCGGATCTGAATCCAGTAGCACAAACGTGATGCAATCAGGTCAACATGGACCAACATGGACCAAAGGAATGTTTCCAAACTTTTGTGGAATCCATGCCATGAAGAATTGAGGCTGTTTTGAGAGCAATTGGAGACCTTGCTCAGTATTAGTATAGTGTTTCAATAAAGTGCTTGATTAGTGTATACTGTACTGTACAGTCAATGGTTTAAAAGTGAAGCCAAAATATCTCTGAGGCCCGCTAGTGGTTGGCTACCATACAATATCTAACCCTGCCTTTCTCATGTCTCTTAATTATTTTCTGAAATAACTGTTCTGTTTGCTGGCCCAAATTTAGCCTATTACTCAAAGACACTTAAAATTCAACATAGAAGCAAATACTCACATCTGTAAACCCAGTTGGAGATACAAAAAAAGACACCAGCTGTGAGTGAGAAGAAGCCAGGGTCCTCATTTTATTTCCACCTCACGAGATCCACACCACTGAGAACTCTCAGAAGTGATCTGACACCTGGAGCGGACGCTACCTTATTTATAGTTTTTTTCTCCACCAATAACACCAATATATTTTAGAAAGAATATGATATCAATACCAATACGTTAAAAAAAAGAGCTTATCTACATTACCATGTTGTTTTAAAAAAGCTTATCAATTTAACATGATGTTTAAAAAAAGCTTATCAAATTTACAAGTATATTTTGAAAAGAGCACTTTCTGAATACGATTAGGTTCAAAAGAGGGACGAGACAAAATAATTTGGAGAGACCTTGGTCTCACTGTTATCTCGCGGGTGCAACTTGACTCAGCTACCCTTATAAATGGCTCCTCATGGTTCTCTCTTAAAAATTAAGGCCCTCATCTACACCACTCCTGACCCTTCCTCGCGAGACAAGAATCTTCACCACCTGCATTATGAGTAAGTTTCTTTTATTTTTTCTGTATTTATGGTTTATAATTTCCTTTCATATTTGCTCTATATTTCTGTTTTATATATGGTTATACTGCTTGCAAGTGGTTTACTGTACTACCTACTTCATAATATCATTATATTATCCTTCTAATATCCTACTAATCCTTATATTATCCTTATAATATCTTAATACTCCTTTTTATTATTCTTATAAAGTTATAATGTTCTGTGTGTGCGTTGGGGTCTCTGGGTGTGTGTGCGTGTCTATGTCTTCATGCCCGTCCTTGCTTGTATAAGAGTGTGTGTGTTATCTATGTGTGTGCGTTTCCTTAACTCTTATATTTCTCTGTGACTAATGAGTCATAGTGTGTTAATCTTAAAGTGTGTATCCAATTCATCAATATCCGCCTAATACCGCTTCTGTGTGTCCAGGTGCCCGTCATGTTTCCTTCTCTCCTTTACTGGAGGGGCTGGATTTGGATCTGAACACTCGCTATCAGCTCACGCATCTCACTACTGACATCACGGTGCTACTTGACGTTCTTCGCACCCCCTCTGGAAATGGAAATGCGGGGTTCCCCCCACCTCTCAGATACAGAATCCGCCCAGCAAATGTGTGTATTGACGCCTCTACACAGACAGATCCTCTGCCTGACCCCTCCCTCCAGCTTTCAGTTTGAGGATGATGTCGCCATCTCTGATCTGGGCTCTGACCATTATCCTCTCTTCTCACCTGCCACTCCCCCGTACTCTCAGTATTCTCCTTATTACACCTCAGTTGGCTATCCCACATACCCAGGACGCATGCCATTTTATCAGCCATTTTCTCCCTAC
>JAOUWY010000076.1:17266087-17279193 GCA_025728095.1 Prietella phreatophila | reverse complement strand
TATACTCACTTTTTTTATTTACCAGCGGTTTAGACATTAATGGCTGTGTGTTGAGTTATTTTGAGGGGACAGCAAATTCCCCCAATTCTAATTTTTCATTCCGTTGTCCTTTTTCTTTTACCGTTTTCTTTCTTTCCTCTTCCCCACAGGGGAAGTTTATCCGGATCAACTTTGACGTGACTGGGTACATCGTGGGGGCCAACATCGAGACCTGTATCCTGCTCAGATTTGCAGAGTCACTTATTATAGTTCAATATAATTATTAATTACATGTTCATTGTGTGTGTGAATTTCTCTCACAGTGAACAGTGATGTTATGATGCAGTGTGGTGAACTGTAATCACGTGTCTGAATATAAAGTGATTGTGTGGTCCTGTCACTGTGATGCAGAGAAAGTTTGTGGATTAAATAAACTCCTGAAGTTAGTGTGGTGTTTCCTTACATACTGAACTTCAGATCTCCTGGAGAAATCCAGAGCTATTCGTCAGGCCAAAGACGAGAGAACTTTCCACATCTTCTACCAGCTGCTGGCTGGAGCAGGAGAACATCTGAGATGTGAGTCTCAATAATGTCCCTGTGGTTCTGTATTAAACACTAAATTACAAGAGTGTGTGTGTGAATTGTGACTTAACAATGTTCTCCCTCAATGTTGTTCTCCCTCTGTAGCTGATCTCCTGCTGGAGGGCTTTAATAATTATCGCTTCCTCTCCAACGGAAACATTCCCATTCCCGGCCAACAGGACAAAGACAACTTCCAGGAAACCATGGAGGCCATGCACATCATGAGCTTCTCCCATGAAGAGATCCTATGTAAGTGTGAGAGATGAATGATGAGGCTATTAGACTTGTGGTCTTGTGCTGTCATTGCTATGCTGGTGTAGTTTGACTGTGTGTGGTGTTACAGCCATGCTGAAGGTGGTATCAGCTGTGATGCAGTTCGGCAACATTGTGTTCAAGAAGGAGAGAAACACAGACCAGGCCTCTATGCCTGAGAACACCGGTACACACACACACACACACACACACACACACACACACTCGCTCTCTCTCTCTCTCTCTGTCTCTCTCTCTCTCTCTGTGTGTGTGTTTTGGTTTATTTATTTACTTGCTCTTTTGTGTCTGCGTGTGTGTAGCTGCACAAAAGTTGTGTCACCTGTTAGGGATGAATGTGATGGAGTTCACTCGTGCCATCCTGACCCCAAGGATTAAAGTAGGACGAGACTACGTTCAGAAAGCACAAACTAAAGAACAGGTAACGCACCTCTGCACACCTCAGCATGCCTTCTGATGAAAAGAAATGATGCTAAATCAATAACTATTCAATGTGTACGTATAGGTGCAGACGTTTTCAATATTTTTTTAAAAAGGTGTGTGTGGGGTGTGGGGGGGGGGGGGGGGTGTTGGATTGCAATAAGCATACGAATGTTGTATCTGTCGTCCTTTTTTTTTTTCTTCTTCCTAAAAGGCTGACTTTGCGGTTGAAGCCCTGGCCAAAGCCACATACGAGCGTCTTTTCCGCTGGCTCGTCCACCGAATAAACAAAGCTCTGGACCGAACCAAGCGGCAGGGTGCCTCATTTATTGGCATTCTGGACATCGCTGGATTCGAAATCTTCCAGGTGAGGGATTTATTTAATTTAATTTATGAAGGAAAATTGGAATATAACCTGGAAAATAAAATTGTTTGGTAAGTGTGGGTTTTACACACGTTTTATTTTAAGGTTAAACTCTTCCTCACACTGTAGGATAACATACACTGAAAAGAGGTGAATTCTAATGGTGTTACACCTCTCTCTCTCTCTCTCTCTCTCTCTCTCTCACAGCTAAACTCGTTTGAGCAGCTGTGTATTAATTACACTAACGAGAAGCTGCAGCAGCTCTTCAACCACACCATGTTCATCCTTGAGCAGGAGGAGTATCAGCGCGAGGGCATCGAGTGGAGCTTCATTGACTTCGGCCTCGACCTGCAGCCCTGCATCGAGCTCATCGAGAGGCCGGTGAGTACAGAACGAGACACTAATGCTGTGTGTTTAAAAACTGTCGACGTCGAGTCACATTCATATTTTGTGTTACTGTAAACAGTAATGAAGCTTAAATGATGTTTTCTAAATCAGAAGAGCAGTTGTCCATTCCTTGTCCATTGTTAATGTCACTCGTTTGTATTTGTGAGATATGCCTCTGATCATTATGACATCTTTCTTTAGGTCACACTACCTTCTGAAATATCTCCCTGGAAAAATGTGTTCTCTAAATGACTGCGTGTGTTGCAGGCAAATCCTCCAGGTGTTCTGGCTCTGCTGGATGAGGAGTGCTGGTTCCCCAAAGCCACAGATAAGACGTTTGTGGATAAGCTGGTGCAGGAGCAGGGTTCTCACGGCAAGTTCCAGAAACCACGGCAGCTCAAGGACAAAGCCGACTTCTGCATCATACATTATGCTGGGAGGGTACGACATGCTCTCAACCCACTCGTTCAGCGTGCTTAAACTTATTATACAGTCACTTACAGAGGATCATACACGTGTGTGTGTGTGTGTGTGTGTGTGTGTGTGTGTGTATGTATGTATATATATATGTATGTATATGTAGATAGAGAGATAGAGTAAGGAGAAAAAAGTTTTTGATCCCCTGCTGATTTTGTACGTTTGCCCACTATATAAAATAGAAATGTGTGTAATTAACTAAATATTATGCTATCTATGCTACACACAACAAACAAGTGTTGTATCTAAGGGTTTACATTGTATAACAGATATTCTATATTTTAACCTTCTCTCTGAACATTAGTGAACAGATTTTTGTTTTGTGTGTGTTTGTGTATATATATTATTAACCTTATTTGTTTACTCAGTAATTAAAAATGGCATCTACTTTGAACATGCACAAATATTAAATTATTTTGATTTGTTTATCACAATAAAAATAATGAGTGTCTAAACCTTTGAGGGATAATGTAGACCTTGAAGTAATCTGTTTTTAAACCTCAAGCGTTTCTTGGTTTCATTACACTCTAGCTTCTGAGGCAACATTGGATCAGTGGGCAAAAAAAGATTAGTTTTGTGGTTTTGTCACCTCTCTGAACAACAGTACACCATTGTCTTCTGGAACTAAACTAAAATGGAAAAGGACACTTTTTGAATAGAAAAAAGGATTAAATTGTTTAACAGTATGCTAATGATCATGGAAAATCTAACTAAAACAAAGTCCACGCAGGGTCCAGATGAGCAGGTTTACCTTTATCCAAGCCTGTGCTATAACTACTGGGGTGTTGATGGTTGTAAAGTTTAGCCCATATATTCATATATTGTGTCACAGATTGAGTGGTGGATACAAAGATACAAACCATGGTTAAAAATGTTTTGGACATTGTGATCGTAGGTCAGATGAGAAATAAATCGCCTAAGTAAATAAATCGTTTAAGTATTTAATTGTTAATGTACCTGATGATAAATAGCTTGCCTTTGCTGCCTCTGTCTCGTTTCCAGGAGGTTCACTCTGAAGAGATTGACACTGATTCAGCATACATTCTCTTTTACGAACAGCAAGGAGTGGACTACTCTCAGTTTCTGCCTATGACTGATGGTAAAAAAATGGCAGACACTACGAGCATGGATGAAGACTTTGAGTCAGACTATAAGAAGTACTGTGTGCTTCAGTGATCCCATGCCCTTCCACATTAAAGGCACTTAACGAGTTCGTCAGAATCCTGCCCCCGTGTGCAATGTAGACAGCGTGACCGAACGAAGCTGCCCGGCTGAAACCGAGCAGCTGCAGATACCGAAGCACAATGTTGAGACTGAGGAATCTCAACCTCTGCTGCTGCCCCCTGTTTCAGAAACACGTACTGGTGTTTTAGCAATCAAATGGCTGAAAGAGTTTGAGAGAAAATAAATAAATAAGAGAGAATTGTGTAGCTTGTGAATGTTGCCAACTGAACAAAATGGGTCCTGGACCAAAAAAAAAAAAATCTTTAAAATTATTGTGATTAATTGTGACTCGGTCCAAATCTTCAGCATCTCATACCTATGGGAAATGATATTTATGTATTTACCTTTCCATGAGGTTTTCTTAAGGAGAAGGGGCATTCTCAGCTTCCATATACTTGTTTTATATTTTTATATTTATATGATAGAATCATACGCAGAGCTTTTTTTTGGCCAAACACATTAACTCATTACCAACGTTATCCATCAGTTCTACTGGAGAGGTTCCTATTGGGTAAGTGCAATGTAATGTAATTCTGTAATGAAAGTCCAACAGACTTTTAGTCCTTTTTGTTCCTCAGCAGACATTATACACTACCTCCCTTTTTACATTTTTTTTTTTTGCAGTTTATTGGCTGATTGTTAATGCAAAGCTTGTAAGACAGTATTACACGTTATACAGCTCACTAAAGTGTGCCTGTAAAGTTTTTTTAACAGTAGATAATGAAATCTGGTTTTAAAAAAATGCGTTCCAGTGAGCACCCCCATTAAAAAAAACAACAAAAAAAAAAAAAACCTTGATATGCAGTGGATATATTTTGATTTATATTTTAAGCTTAAGTTTGTTTTCAGGTCTTGTGCCAGTGTCTTTCAAAAAGCCAGTATGTCTCTTAGATGAGTTTTAAGTTGACAATATTTTATTTTTCTGAGATATTTATTTTAATACCATGGATCTATTCACCTTATCCAAACATGGGCTTGTCTCTGGGCAGTCCACAGTCTGCTCCTCGTAACACTTTCCCTCCACCATGAGCATTTTGTGACTCCATTACAGGTTCTTGGACATTCTTTCAGTTGTCTCTTTATTTGTCATTCCTCATTCAAATAACTTTGTTAGTGGTAGAGTAAATGGTAGCCAAATGCATGCATATCTGATCAGTGCACTCTCATAGGAGAGGTTCATATTATCAAGCCAAAGTCTTTAACAGGTGGTATGTTGTTGCGTAGAAAGTTCTTTCTCAGAAAGAATGCCTAAACCTCATGATGGCCCTGTGCTAAAAAGAAGCGGTGTCTATGTGACCTGCTTAGTCATGTGTCTTATAATGCCAGGATAGTAGCAATTCTTCATTTGAGAGCCATTTTAACACTGTGAATGGATATGATACAGTGAATAATTTGCTTTCCTTCCATGGCTTTTAATTCATTAGGAATGCATCGGATCCTTCATTGAGAAAGAGCTACATGTTGTTCTGTACCATTTTGCTGCTCTACTTTCTACTTTCTTTTTCCTTATTATGGATATTTATGTACTTTTTCCAGAAAGGAACGCTTGTCAGAAATGGGAAATTGTTATTTATTTGGTCATATGATGTGATTGAACCTTTGAATAGCTTAAACAGCATTTAAAGTCACTTCAAATTACAAATTTCTTCAATAACAGCTATCAAGAAAATGTCTGATCTGATTTGATTAAAACTATAAATCATTTCTCTCCATTTCAAACCTGCGTTGACTTGAAATTGAGTGGCTTGCTCATTTTAGATGAACTGGAATCTTCCTCTCATAGCTTCTTAGTCTTTTGAGACTGAAAATACACTCATCACTTTTAAAGATTTTTGGAGGTTTTTTTGATACAGGGATAATTTATTAATACTCCAAGAAACATGATTGACTGGCAAGTAGTGCGATCAACTACTGATATCTCGATTTTGTTAATCATCAGAGATGTATTCATTTGATGAGCTTTATTTTGTACAGTGTTTAAAGAGTACAATGACATTGCACTGACATCAAATGTACAGACGTTTTGTAAATACGCCTATTAAAAAAAATGTATTTGAAAATTAACTAAAAATGTGGTTGTATATTGAGTGATACTGTTGATCTGTAACAATTATTTGAGCAGCCAATTAAATTCAGACAATGCAATTGAAGAACTTTTGGCTTTGTTGTTTTTTTTTATATATAAATTGTATGCAAACTGTTGGGTGTTCTTTTGTTTGCATGTTTGTACTGGGTTTGCAGAGAGCAGCAGAGGCAGTAGGCAAGGAGAGGAAACCACAACATCGGTCATGTTCTAAATGCTGCTCATCTTCCCGGAGATCAAAGCAAACCATACAAGCACTGTATGCTGTGTCTATTAATAAAGTCTTTGTCTTGTAAATTTTAATGTTCAAGTAAAGCAGCCTAATCTCGATCTGTGCAAGATGGGAAGGAAGGAAGTGTATGAAGCATATCAGATCTCATACTACACTCAGCACTAGTGCTTTGTGATGCTTTACTGAAGTGCACCTGGCTGAAGGCGGCTTCCATGCGCTCTCATTGTAGCAGTGCATCAGAAGGTCAAGTGGACTTGATCACATTTTAAAGACACATGGGACACACGCCAACACTTCTGGCTTGAAATGAAGGTAAGTGATTCCTTTTTATCTCTTTTAAAAAGACTTATACTTTATCTTGTTTGTCTCTACAGTCATTGGTGTCAAAAGGAAGCTGAAACAGTTTTGGGTTTTGTCAAAAAAAAATTTGTAAATTGAGGTCACTTGTATTCAAAATAAAATTTTATTAAAAATTGACAATTATCTTAATAAAAATTATAAAATACAATTGTTTCTTTATTTTTGTGCATTGACTATTTAGTGTTTTTCATATTTGGAAAGAAAATGTTTGGTGGTATAGCATGTGGGAAAACTTGCAAAAGGTTAAGGCATTTATTATTTTTTTTATTTCTAGAAGGAACTTAAAATTGTCAAGACCTACCAATATATTGACTAGAAATAAGAGAAGTTTGACTTTTTTTTTCTTTAATTAAGAAGGAAAATAAACTCTCACACTATAATTTTTTTAATCCACGTTAATGAATAATTAATTCATTTGATTGGGCTTTTTATTCACTGCACAATTATAAACTTGCTTCTTTTTGTTTTTGCATCAGATGGTCATGGCTTTAGATGCAACCCTTGTTTTGTCTTTTGTCACGGTCCTGGTATATAGCTTAAAGACGCTTTTACATTTATGTGGTTTGGTGTGGACCAAATGAAGGTTTTCTTAAGTTTGTTTTTACAGATGTGAACACTACACCTATATGCACTTTATATATATAAAAAAAATAATAATAATCAAAAAATTTTAAATAAAAAGAACCCTGTAACACCAAACCTTAGGGGTCTTGAGTGAAAGGTAAAATATATATATGTATATGTGTGTGTGTGTGTGTAATATATATATACTTCTTTCCAAAGATGATACAACTTTTATGAGAATATGAAGTGTCCATTAAATCACAATGCTAAATACCAGTCAAAGAACATCATCATGTGCTTGAAAATCGTTTCAATGTGTAAAGAACCGAACCAAGTGGGAAAAGATATTATTTCTCACACACACACACACAAAACTAACTCTGGTATACCATTTAGCACACAAACTTTACATTGCTTTAGAAACATAAATATATTTGTATAACAAATGAGAAACATTTTAATGTTGCCTACAGTAAAACATTTAGTTACTTTAAAATAAACCACACATATATTGCCTGCATTTTTTTTCTGCAGAAAACCATTTTTGTGTTGCTTGAACTGCAAAGCTAGTCAGCTGACTTGCTCAAAATTTTTGTATTTTATTTGTAAAAGATTCAATAATTAACATGCTACCCCATTCTTCATCTCTCCTCTACTGCATAAAAATGACAGTTTCACATTCCTCAGGTTTTCAAGCTACATTCTTCATTTACATTCCCTTATAATGGGCTTTTAGAAGTTATTTTTATTTCATACCTTCTTTTGTAGTTACTTCATTACTTGTTTGTGTGGAGTTCATAAATGAGAAACATACTGTACTGTGACTCTCATGCCAAGTTCTCTTTTTTATTTTAGTGCTGCTGACTGTTATTCAGACTTAGAGACTTGCACAAGGAATGCGTGGAGTTGCCATACTCATCCACTTAGGTGAAACAATATGTCCTCTCCTAATATTTCAACAACCGCAAGTAAGTGTATAACAGGTTACACTCCACATATAACCGCCTATATTCAAGCTGTTATTGTGACAGGATGAATTTCTGGCGTATGATCATTAAAGATGAACAAACCCAGGGAGGGACTGTTATAAATAGTGTAATGTTTGAATTCTGGCCATTTGACTGAAATTAACCTTGTGACTAACTCCACTGAAACTTATACAGAGGATACTTGTACATACAGTACTGTGCAAAAGTCTTACAAAGAGCGGTACACAATATTGAACTGAAAAAAGTCCAAATTTTGTACGAAAGCCCTTTTGGTTAAAAAAAAAATAGTCTCGGGTTCATTTTATGGATTTTTATTAGCAAACTGAAATGACAGTTGATGGTAAGTTTTACTGAGCATCTTTGCGATTCTGCCACAGTTTTTGACTGTCGCCGGCTTTTTTTTTTTTTTTTTTTTAAGTAGTCTGTTACGTACTATGTTGCTTTATTACTGACATGTAAACTTTTTTTTTTTTTTTTTGGTCGAAAAAGTAATGTTTGTAAATATAAAATGCTTTTGTGCTGATTCAATAATGCAGAAATCATAAAATAAACATCTATTTTAAAAACTCATTGTAATAAACTTTTGCACTGTACTGTAATTTGTTATAATCTTTGTCATTTGTTGTAATCTTTATAATCTTTGAAATGACAACTATACGTGTAATATGTTTATAGTAAGGAGCGATTATGGAATCACTTTCCTCAATAATTATCATGCGTAATTATGAAACAGAAATGAGCAGAAAATACCGAAATGTTGCCAACTTAAAGTATACATTCTTAGCACAGCTGAAAGACGAGAGATAAGTAAGGCACAAAACATCTCTCCAGGATTTTGCAATTGTGGAAATGAACACAAAATCAAGCAAACTTCTTAATATTCGGAGAAGTTTACAATATTTCAAATTGCCACAGATTTGGGCCTAGACAGGTCATGGGATGTCAGCACAACGTGCATTCAGCCAAATCACTCTTCAATTCACACAAGTTGAACATGAGTTCTCTTAAAAGCTCTCATTTACCAATAAACATCACTGTCAAAGTCCAGTACAATTGCGATTTTGCCAATTCAAATAGTTTTCTGCAAAACAAACACAAAAAGCAAGTTGCTTCACAAATTTTGAAAAAAGCCGCAGCAACTTGGCCAGTTTCATGGCTAGCTGGTTCCTTTTGTATGATGGAGAATTTATGTGAAATTAGAAGACCTAACACTAAACTTATAGACCACTTTATCCTGATCAAGGAGGAATATAGGAATATACCCTGGATAGGATGCTAGTCCATCACTATACACACACATTTATGCACTTCTTCACACCTAGGGCCAATTTAGCATAGGAACAACCCAGACGAAACCCACTCAGGATTGAACTGGGACCCTGGAGCTGTGAGGTGGCAGCACTACTTGCTGCACCACCATATCATGAATACATGAGCATAAATAAATGTCATTTATACTGTATATACCATTATATTAAATCTACAGTTGCAATCAAAATTATTCAATCCCCATTGCAAATCAGGTTTATTGGCAAAATTTACAGACTTTCAGCTGTTTGCAATGAACTAATCAACAAGAGCAATTGAAATAGTTCAATACAATGAATGCTTCAAGTGGTTTCCCCAAATTCAACTGAAAATACAACTTATAATGATTTCTCCATTCTCAAATTTATTCAACCACCTGAATAGAATCCCTCATAACAGCACAAATAGGCAAAACAGGTGTTGTCTCAAGCACACCTGATCAAGGGCTTCATTAGTTGCACCAGGTGTGCTTGAGCTGGAACACATGAAATACATGAACTCGCTAGGGGCAGAAAATACATGAAATACCTGGACAAAAAGGAAGTTATCAATGGCTGCACAAAGATTTCGAGAAGGCAGGCTGTGAAAAACCCTTGAGTGACTGCAAAAGACCTGTAGCAAGACTTGGTCACTGAGGTTTCAGTGAGCACAGTAATGCGTGTATTAAACACAGAAGGTTCCAAGCCAGAACTCCAAGAAGTACACCACTACTGACTCAAAAGCACAAGAAAAGTCAACTCAAAATCATATACATAAGCCACAGAAGTTTTGGGATTCTGTTCTGTGGAGTGATGAAACAAAAATGGTGCTTTTCAGTACGATTGATAGAAAGAACCCTCTGTCCACATTCAAGCATGGTGGTGGCTCGGTGATGCTCTGGGGCTGCTTTGCATCCTTTGGTACTGGGAACCTGCAGCATGTGGAAGGCAAGATGGATTTATTGAAGTATGAGAAAATCCTAGGAGAAAATGTCATGCTGTCTATGAAGAAGCTGAAGCTTCGGCATCATTGGACCTTCTAACAGGACAATGATCCCAATCATACCTTAAATTCCACCAAGGCTTGGTTTCAGAAGAAGTCCTGGAAGATTCTTCAGGTCTATCACAGTCACCTGACTGAAACTCTCTGGTGGGATTTGAAGAAGGTGGTTGTAGGACACAAACCCAAGAATATTACTGAATAGGAGGCCACTGCTCATGAGGAATGAGCTAAGATTCCTCAGGAACACTGCCAGAAGCTGGTGTCTGGCTATGCATCTCGTTTGCAGCAGGTCATAACAGCAAAAGGGTTCTCTACTAAGTACTAAGCATGCTTGCCATGAAGGGGTTGAATAATTTTGAAACTGGAGAAGTCATTATAAGTTGCATTTTCAGTTGAATTTGGGGAAATCACTAGAAGCATTTGCTGTGTAGACAACTGAAAGTCTGTACATTTTGCCAATAAACCTGATTTGCAATGGTTGAATGATTTTGTTTGCAACTGTAAATAGTTGCCTATTTATCAGTAAACCAAACTATGAGTGAAAACAGCAAGAAACAGAGTAAAATAGCTATTTGGTGCACTCTGTATACTCTTTATGAAAGTGAGTTACCATTTTACTGAAGTGTGTCGATGAAACTGTCACTATGTGGCCTAGTTTGATTTCCTGTCATGCTTCATTGTGTATCCTCTTACATTCTGTTTGTAGTTACAGATGCTGCTAGTCTGGACAATATCCACTACAGTCTCATTGGCATCTCTGTTCTCGCCATACTCAGCATGCTTTTCTTTGGCATCCTGTGGTTCAAAAAGTGAAAAGAATGAGTATTTTTGCTTAGACAGTTTGTCAACAATTTTACCAAATCAATTATTAGATCAATTCAGATCTAATGGCCAAATAATTGACTATTTTTCTAATATACCTCATAAAATTTTTGATTAGATACAGTCTTTATTCCTTATATTTCAGATATCAATCGCTGAATAAGACCATACGGCACCTTAGACAGGGAAAGTCTATGACCGCTCCTCCCCAAGACTCCCTTCCTCTGTCTCAATCAGCGTTGGTGATGTCACCATTAGGCATTTCGGCAGAAACACACATACAAACACAGAAAAGCAGACAGAGTGTTTGGTTACTGCCGAAACCATCACAACAGGTTCAGAGCATCACATTTCAATCAATTCATGATTAGAAGTATCTTTTTATTTTTATATTGTAGATAAACACCACCAGGTTGATGAAAGAAAACAAATATTAACTTATTATTTCAAATATAAAAACAATAGAGAGCTAAACATAACATCTCCACAATGTCGTGTCTTCAGAGCCCACGGGTTACGAGGACAGACCTGAACCTGATGCAGCTGATCAAGGCTGGGAGGGAAGGCGCATTCTACAAAGCAAGGATGTTGCGGGGAACCTGCAAAGGTCACTCACTTGTCACTTGCAAGATTGCAAAAGAAGGTAGTGCACTGACGAAATCTTCTCTCTTTGCACTGACTCTGAGTTTATTAACCCTACTATTACCAAGCATGAGCTTACACTACATGTGAATATAATAACCTTTTACACAAAAACAGAAATCTAGCCTTGGGAAGATGTTAGAATTATTATTATTATTTTTTTTTTATTATTGTGAGGACACTCTCTACAGGCTATATTTTCAATGCTGTAAAATTCTAGTATAACATCTGCATACAGTGGGGTCCAAATGTTTTGAGACCAATGTAAAAATATGGGGGGAATGCTCAATATATTAATTATATATTGACTCTTTCTAGGTCACTATTTAAATTTAAGCAAATTCGTCACATTGACCATGTAAACTCGTTTATAGAAAAGGTCAGATTTTCCTCATGCCTAATCTCTTCCATAAAAGCATGGGTTTCGGGCGACGCTCCGATGGATTTGATCGAGCACGGATCATTATATTTTTCACAAACTCATGGAGTCCATGCCAACTCGAGTTCACACCGTCATTAAAGCAAAAGGGGCTTTAAATCAAATTCATGCAAATATTTCTAAGATTCTACTTATCACTGAAGTTAATGCTGATGGTGTACAGTGGTGCTTGAAAGTTTGTCAACCCTTTAGACTTTTTATATTTCTGCATAAATATGACCTAAAATGTCATAGGATTTTCACACAAGTCCTAAAAGTAGAGAAAGTGAACCCAATTAAGTATATGAGACAAACATATTATACTTTGTCATTTATTTATTGGGGGAAATGATCCAATATTACATCTCTGTGAGTGGCAAAAGTATGTGAACCTCTAGGGTTAGCAGTACATTTGAAGGTGAAATTAGAGGCAGGTGTTTTTCAATTGATAGGAAGACTATCAGGTGTGAATGAGTGTCCTGTTTTATTTAAGAATAGGTATCTATCAGAGTCTGGTCTTCACAACATGTGTTTGTAGAAGTGGTTCATGGTATGAACATAGGAGATTTCTGAGGACCTCAGAAAAAGAGTTGTTGATGCTCATCATGCTGGAAAATGTTTTTTTTGTTTGTTTTTTTTAAATATTATACATTGTCATTTATTTAGTAGGGGAAATGATCCAATATTGCATATCTGTGAGTGGCAAAAGTATGTGAACCTTTGCTTTCAGTATTTGGTGTGACCCCCTTGTGCTGCAACTAAACATTTCCGGTAGCTGACATCAGCTTTGTAGGAATTTAACCTCAGTATAGAACAGCTTCGACTCTGGGATGTTAGTGGGTTTCCTCACATGAACTGCTTGCTTCAGGTCCATCCATCCATCCATCCATCTTCTACCACTTATTCCTTCTTCAGGGGAACCAGGAAGCTACACCCTGGACAGGGTGCCAGTCCATCACAGGGCACAATCACATACACACTCACACACCCATTCATACACTACG
>JAOUWY010000076.1:17240302-17251739 GCA_025728095.1 Prietella phreatophila | reverse complement strand
ACATGTGGCGTGAAGGCTAGCCCATCTGGTCCCTGTCAGAGTGCCTCTGCTGACCCCTGTCCACCACTGAAAGTAGACATGTGAGCATCAGACCTGGACCATGCCGCACTGGAAGAAGGTAGTCTGGTCTGATGAATCAAGTTTTCTTTTACACCATGTGGACAGTCGTATGCATGTGCGTCTCTTACCTGGGGAAGAGATGTGAATAAGAAATGATGGATGAGTGAGTGAGGGAGCAATTTCAGACACAGTATAAACTGAGTTGTGCAGGGTGTACACAGAGGTACAGCCGGGACACTTGGCAGTAGGGTTTAAAATGTCATTGGGAAATTTGATTTACTGATACCATTTACTATCTATCAGCTTCATATTGTCCAAGTACAGTATGTTTTGTTTTCTTGTTGTTGTTCTGTGGATACAACGTAAGTTAGTCGCCTACTGAAGGCTCTACTAGATTATCATATATCTCATCTAATCCCTGGATTATGAGTTTTGTCTGTTCTTTTACTGCTCTTACAGGTACAAGATGTCATTACTAAAGCCCTCCACGAAGGCACTGGCTCTGTCCTGCAAAGTGTCAGTGAGGACAGATACTCGAGGTTTCCTCTCATTGCAGTATCTTGTACGGAATGATGATGGACAGATTTGTTTTGTTGAATATTATTGCTGTCCTGACGAAGAGGTTGATGAAGAATAGAAGAACATGAAGGACAATATGTGGTCCTTGTTAAAACTGGGTTTTTTCTTTCTCTCTCTCTGTGTACATGTGGAACTGGGATGCTACAGATTGAGTTGTTCATTGTGATGATTTTCAGGACCATAATCTTTAAAGGTTCTGTGGTTTGTTGTACATTGTATATTTGATATGGCTGTAACTAACTGTGTAATATTACAAGCAATATTTTGTAATGTAGTACTATATGAATAAATAATGATGATAATTCATTCAAATTTGGACCATATTGTGGGGCTTGGGTAAGATAAGGTTCACAGATTCTTTCCCATTTCCATGCAAACCTCTTTAAAATAAATAAATCAGAGCTCAGATTTATTTTATAAATATAATCCAATATATTACTCAAATATACACCAATTAACTGCCAAACCAACTGCCTAATATTGTGTAGGTCTCCCGTATTTATTGAGCTTTAAGTTGCTCAGTGACATAGGTTTTTATCTATAATAATTAAACAAGTATAATAACTTCGATTGTTAGAGATCAACAGCAACCCCACCCGACCCCTCTTTATTGGAGACCACAGCCAAAAACTAAAACGTGATTTATTTTTAAAAGGCATGCGTCTGGTGTACTTGAGCAGGGAAAGACTGGGAAATAACAGGGAAAGGGGAGTCCAGGATAAATATTGCTAGATTGTGAAAAACTGGTGGTATAGAACACTGGTTCTTAAGTAGTCAGGGGGTCTTTTATTTATGTCTTTTTTGTTACACTTGTGAAAATCATAGCCTGAAGATTTTATATTGATTCTTGAATTCTTAAAGTTATTAGCCTGTTTAACTGATTACTTGAATTGAAATAGTTTAACCCAAACTGCACCTCAAAAACAAGTAACCTGTTAAGTTCTGTCGGTGGAAGGTTCAGGAATAAAAGGCTTTATGGCACCAATACATAGCCAGAAAATTATTGTACACATATATTACTGTGCAAAGGGCTTAGGCACCCTATTTTTTTTAGTACAAACTTTGTTATACATTTTTTATTTTACGGCTTCTACATTTATCAGTACAAAAACATTTGATTCCCAAACATTAGTTTTCTAGCACAAAATTAAATGTTACAGAAAAAAATGTATGTCAGTAAAGAAAGCAGCATATTAAGTAAAAGACCTTGGTGTGATTATTGACTCCAGTCTATCATTTGAAGCTCATGTAGATAATATTACTAGCATAGCCTTCTTTCATCTCAGAAATATTTCTAAGATAAGAAACATATTGTTACTACATGATGCAGAGATATTAGTTCATGCTTTCGTCACCTCTACACTAGATTAATGTAATGCATTACTGTCTGGATGTTCCAGTAGGAGCATGAACAATCTCCTGTTAGTGCAGAATGCAGCTGCTAGAGTCCTAACTAGAACCAGAAGATACGACCACATAACCCCAATCTTATCAACACTGCATTGGCTCACAGTGAAATCATGCATCACTTATAAAATACTATTATTAACTTGTAAATCACTAAACGGTTTTGCGCCACAGTATCAAAGCGACCTTTCGGGTTTCCATAATCCGCCACGCCTACTCAGATCAAAAGGTGCAGGCTATTTGACATTACCTCGAATAGCGAAGGCTACAGCAGGGGAAAGAGCTTTCTCATATAGAGCCCCACAGTTATGGAATAGGCTTCCAATTAGTGTTCGGGAATTAGACACGCTCTCAGTGTTTAAGTCTAGGCTTAAAACGTATTTGTTTACTTAAGCCTACCCTGACTAGACTTTCTGTTACACTAAGCACAGTCCTAACAATCTCTTCTATTCCTTCTATAACTTTTGAACAGTTGGATTATGTTCACAAAATAAATTTGCACGGGGGGGGTTATTTTGTAGTTAAATGGGGCCTGGAAGTTTGATAACCACTAGTGTAAACCATCTAAAATTTCCAGTATGGCATTTTGCTGCCCTACAGTCAGAAGTGCAATGCACTTAGCTGAGTTACCTCACCTGACTTAAGCCTGTGTGTGTCAGTGCGAAGGAAGTACCCCGCAAAAACAACCTACAGTACAGGGAATCTCCACGTCTGAGTCTGAAATCGTTCACTTGCTCCATAATAAAATGCCTTGTGACCAGCAGAGGGCGCTAGAGCACGCTATAAATGTTACCGAGGTACTACCGCCATCTTGTGGTAAATTTCCGTTTTAAAAAATACTTTTTTAAAACGATATTATTTTTTCACACGTTAATTTGTTTACATTTGAAGCACAACTGCTTCAGATTTTGTTTTCCAGGCGATATGTGTGTAATGAAAAATTAAAGTGGTGCTGAATTTGGTGGTTATACCATCTTCCAGAAAGTTCTCAAATGGCACACTAGTGTGCTAAATAGTACATCAGGATTGTATGCCTCTTCTTTCACCACCTGTTTCGACAAGTTATTTGGTTTAATATGATGTAGTTGAGGGTGTAGTTCATGATGCTAAATGCACAGGGACCAATCGTTTTGTCCTCGTACAGCTGCCGAGGTCACGCTGTTTCCGGGCAGAGGAGCTTGAACTGCTGGAAAATAACCACGCATGCGCATTTCATACATCGACTCCACTGTTGTGTGTCCAACTAATCTACAACAAAACAAAAGTTATATGTGCTGAGAGAGATAGATTTTCGGTGTTTAGACTGTCTCTAGTTTAAATGAGATACTGTTTTAGAGTTTAATGTAAGTGGATAATTGCATTAACTTCAAAAGGACTTGTTGCATATTTGTGCATATAAAACCCAGTCCTGAAGAAATTCTAAATTTATGCTGAATCCAGTGGATTAACATGACAGTCTGTTGATGGTCTTATTTCAAACGTGCCCATTAGATGGTTGTCAGCATACAAGCCTCCGGACAAACAGTTGGGGATTTGACCAAGGCATGAAATCTAATACAGGGGCAACATCACCTCTCACATAGATGTCACAGATGCAAACATGAGTGAGGTAGGCCACCACGTTGGCCCCCATTTCGCCCCACCAGTGAGTCAGCGAGTATCAGGTTCGAGCCGAGCCGTAGAACAGCTAGGTTTTGTAAACACACACTCCACGGTGACCTAATTGTTGTGACAGTCCAACAATTAGCAACAGGAGAGCTCAGGAGACATAAAGGGAAGGTGCACGCCAGAGTCACAAGAGACAATGAGTCATCAACATTATAACATAATGGTGGAAGAGATTATGCAAGAGAAAAGATTATGCAAGAGAAATGGAAACAATGTTCTACAGCATGATTGGATGGATAATTATTTTGGAGACATGCTTAATCAAAGTCTATACGTAGGTAAAAACAAGTATACTTACTAAAAAACTGCAAATTATTAAAGCACTGTGTGTCTGTGGAGTGGGACATGTCAAAAAAGTCAATGCTGAACATGGGATCCCAAAACAGGGGAAAATTCTATTTTTTTGGCTTCTGGTAAAAAGAGTTAAACAGCTGTGACTTGTCTGTAGGTAGATGCTTAAAAAAGTTTTATACTGCTTTTTTTTATTTAAATAAACTCAGAATGATAAATACCCAATTTTGATATTTTAGTTATGCAAATATGAGATTGAGTGGGCTGTATAGAACAGAAAATTTTCCAGTGAAACCGTTTCAGTCAAGTCCTTCATCAGCCATGCAAGCCATGAAACCAGTTATATCAGTTATATCAACCATTCACGTGAAACCAGCCTACAGACCAAAGTGAATTTATATTGAATCCATACTGAAGAATGATATCAAATTATAAAATCATGCAGATTATCACGCAGTCATATTAAGCAGCTCAAACTCAATCTTCCCTTGTCAGCTTGAAAGTTTCTTATCATGGGGAAGCCCCACATACATAAACATGACATTCCTGTGCATTGTGTGAAAAACAGTCTCATGAAAAGAGCCATTGTTAGCTGGTCTGTAGAAGTCACATGAGGTCACAGTGACAACAGCTGGACTTAACAACACACCGTCAGGCCCATCGACCCCTGACTCCATCAATGCTGCTCCTCCCCATTTCCATAGTGCTCCCCAGACTGCAGCCATGTGTGAGATGGTCCCACATGGAGGCGATGAGATCATGCCTGTGCATCTGTAACCTAATACCTTCTTCCATATGCATGATTGAAAGTGGCATCACTGTAAGTGGAAGGTGCACAAATCCTAAGTCACATACTTAGCATCTTTTTTGTGTGCATGTGTGCTATTTGATATACATATGTTGTATACAGTCTTGAAGAAATATTTCAAATAACCTTACTCTTGATTAAATATTATCTTAAATTAATTTCTCTTAGCATATGAGGAGACATAATCAGATAATTATCCATTCAAAAATATTCAGATATTTTGTTAATATTCATCCAAAAGGTGTATTTCTTGTTCACACTGTGAGCCTTCCCCCTTCAGCTTTATAAAATGTCAAAACACGAATATTTACTGGCCAACTCATTGCTTACTTCAGCATTATTTGGATTTTTATTTTTGGCTCATCTGGCCATCACTATATCTGACTGATAGTGAAGTATCACTATCTGACTGTGTCTGAAATCTAATTAAAAATGCATTTTAGCACCAAATGTAAATTGGTTTGTTTATTAAGGCTGCCATTGTGTATTGTTTTTCTTTTCCATCCATGGGTTAATATGACAGCCCTCATGTCTATTGGCTGAATTTGCATGAAATCTGACAGACTTACACTTCATCTTTTCACATGTTCATTTAATATTTTTATTTATGCTCCTTTTAAAAAATCAACACATTTTAGTACACACATTCTTTTTCACAAATATAAAATAACGTTTTGGCTTATTTTATATATTTTTTTAATTGTGTAGTGCAATTCCAAGAAACATCATCTTTAAGAACTGTACAGTAGAAGTATAAACACTTCCTCTGAATATCTAGTTTTGGACAAAACACTAATGGGTACTAATTAGTATTAATATGAAGGCTTTTCTTGCTAACCTAAACTTGTTTCTATTTCCCATATAAACAAACCAGTTAATGGAGTTTTGTCAAAACTTTACATGTTGTATCTACAAAATAAGGATGTAAAAAATCAGTAATGAATGAACACGACGGGGGCATACTGTTATAAGAAAATAATCTATGAAGGGGTGGTGTAATGCCTGAAGCAAAGCAGATTATTTTTCCCAAAACAACAAACATTCTAGTCCTCTTATATGACAATGATTTGCAAACAATTACAATTTATTTTATTACTGAATGACACATCATGGCTATAAAGAGTTCTCTCAGCAGCTTCTCTTTGCCTCTCTCAAAGTTAAAAGGCAAAAAAAAAATGCAGTTTGTCAAAAAAAAATACATTTTAATATTTTAATATTTAGTTTTACATTATGTCTGACATACAGGTCTCTTACCTTTCACAGCTGTTACTATAGAAACAAATGTTGATTGATATAAACTTTCAATTTCCCATACAGCCAGAACTACTGCTACAGCAACAGAACAGCTTCTGACCACTCAAATCTGAGAAGTCAACAATGCTGTGGTATAAACCAAAACAAAAACAATACTGGGGATTACAATTATTACTGATGATATGCAGGCAAGGATATACCTCGACACAGCAAAAGAGATAACATCTTAATGTAGTTATAACAGGAAAACAATACCATGTTTATATGTTTCTGTAAAGCTGCTTTGAGACAGCGTCCATTGTAAAAAGCGTTGTACAAATAAAAGTGAATTGAACTGAAGTTCTGAAAGATGCTCAATAAAACTTACAGCTCATTTCCTTATCAAACTACACTCATTGTACCTGAGACTTCTATTTTTTTTTTTTTTTTTTTTTTTAAAAAGGTCATCAAATATTTTCTAATAAATATATCACATCAAATACTGACTATTGCATTTATTAATGTTTACTGCTCTTTATAGTATTGTTTTACAATGTAGATACATTTCATTTCATTATTTTGAAGGCATATTTGCTCTACAACATTTCTTTGCATGTGCCTAAGACTGTCGTACAGTATTGTACTGTATATACATAACTTTTGAACAGTTGGATTATGTTCAAAAAAAATTTGCACGGGGGGGGTATATTTTGCAGTTAAATGGGGCCTGGAAGTTTGATAACCACTAGTGTAAACCATCTTAAATTTGCAGCAACAGAACAGCTTCTGACCACTCAAATCTGAGACGTCAACAATGCTGTGGTATAAACCAAAACCAAAACAATACTGGGGATTACACTTATTACTGATGATATGCAGGCAAGGATATACCTCGACACAGTAGAAGAGATAACATCTTAATGTAGTTATAACAGGAAAACAATTGTAAAGTATGATATTGTTTGTAACGTTTTGTGTTTGTGGCCAGTGTAAACATTTGGGAATGAAACTGACACTGACATTGAATGTTGCTGAAATCTGCCTGAGTATCGTATCCTCACAGTATACAATAAAATAAAAAAAATCCACCACATCTACTTAGATCAAAAAGTGCAGGCTATTTGTTGGTACCTTGAATAGTGAAGGCTACAGCAGGTGGAAGAGCTTTCTCTTGCAAAACTCTGCAGTTAAGGAGTTACTCAAGTTATGGAGTTACTAAAGCTTAGCATGAATATACTTTCTTTTACGCAAAGTATCCATCACAGGATAGTAAGCATACCTAACAATGTCTTCCTCTTTTTACCTCCCTCTCCCTCTCTCCTTCTGTGGAGGCACACATGATTTTATAGAGATGCCAGTGATCCTGACCCTTTCTGCTCTCCGGAACTGCCTCATCCTTCCCGATGCCATACCTCTGGATGGAGCTCTCATCAACTGGAGGCTACAGCTTGGAGATTGCTTAGGATTGTACCGCTTGAAGTACCATGGAAATGGTTTTGGACCTCAATTCCACATGGACATTCTGGCTGTGGTTGCTGGGACTACGGTGGCTGCTATGGCCTTAGGACTGCAATTATGACATGCAGTTTTGCACTCAGGTCTCCTTTACTGAACAGTGGACTAGTTCAACAAACAGACTTCATATAAAAACCATAATTAACTTTCTTTTACATTCACACTATCCGTTGTTACCCAGATGAGGATATAGGTTCCCTTCTGAGTCTGGTTCCTCTCAAGGTTTCTTCCTCATATCATCTTAGAGAGTTTTTCCTCGCCACCGTCACCACCAGCTTGCTCAATAGGGATAAATTCACACACTTAAAATCTGTATCCTGTGTTTATATGTTTCTGTAAAGCTGCTTTGAGACAACATCCATTGTAAAAAGCGCTATACAAATAAAATAAAATTGATATGAATAAAAAAAAAAAACAACAAAATTAATAAAATAAACAATGAAAAACAAACATAACTATCTGATAACTAAAAGACAACCAGGTCTGTCTATGTGAACCAGTTCAATTATTAATCTGAAAAGTTAAGCATTAATTGCCCAGTTGTTAAAAAAAATCAGTGTTTGCATATTTTCAAAATATAAAGCCTTTTGTTAATAAAATACATTTGCACTGCATACCCTTTGAAACATGAGCTAAAACCCAGTCCACTGCTGCACGATATGCATGTTCTACTCGAAATTGTTTTCAACATGTTTGTCTTTCACCACCCTCCAATTAGTTTATGGGGAGAGACAGCTGCTGTCCTGTGCTACCTCACTCACCCCTGACAGCCACTGTTTAGTAGCCACTTATGGTGACAGCAATGACTGCTAATTTGTTAAACTAGAGGCGAGATGGCTATAGTCCTGGAGATGAAGTTTACAGATACCAGGTCAGATAATGGATGATGTCATTGTGACAGACTAATTCAGTGTATAGAGAACACATGGACTTATTCAGCTTTGGTCACGAGTATACACAAACCCTCATAAGTACAAAAACACACCATGTGATTTCCTTTGTCTGTATTCTCTTGTCTGTTCTGCTAGCAAATGTAAAAGTATATCAGGGACACATATTTGATCTTGACAGTGATGTAAGATGTTATTGAACAAGTGCATTGTTCGAGCTAATCCTCTGCCACAGCCTAAATGACTCATAACAATACAAAACTGAATACAAGAAATTTCAAGTACCTGAGAGTAAGATAATTTGACTGACCAGGTTTACCTCACTAAGGACTGCTTTTTAAGTACTTTACTTTTCCAGCACACTTTTATTCCATCATGTTCTAGTTTACACCTAGCAGCCCTGACTTAACATCAATGTCATCATCATCAACAACAACAATAATAACAACAACAATAATATGATGGTTTTTGTCTTCTTCTTGTTATTATTATTATTATTATTATTATTATTATTGTTGTTGTTGTTGTTGTTGTTGCTATTACTACTTTACAAAAGGTAACAAAAGTAATACAAAAAGTAACAAACTTTTAAGCCATGCATTTCAGCTTGAATGGGTCAGTCATCTTGAACCAACTGCTTCATCCCATGATCTGACAGTTGTGTACCTGCAGTATGCTTGCGCAAATGTTTAGTGTTTGCATGATGTTTGCAATGTTTACTGTTTGCCCAAAGTGTATTCGATTTACATGCTGCTACTGCACATTCTATTTTCAGGATAATTATGAACAGTAAAAAGAAACAAAAGTTAACCAGCACAGTTTTTTGATGCATAATTAGGACATGTCTAAGGGTCACTAAGGGCCTATAGAGAGTTTTTAAAAATATTAATTTGTTAAAAAATGTCAAGTCAAGTGGGTTTTAATTGTCATTCCTCTTCATAGCTTGTATATATTGGAACAAAATGTTGTTTCTCCAGGATCATGGTGAAACACATAACCGTACCCAAAATTAAATAAAGTGCAAATACACAACAGTGTGAGACGAGTGTAAGACATTAAATACACAGAACAATACATACACAGGCCAAAAAATACACAGAACAATAAATATGCAGAACATGGGCTGTAAACTGTAAAGTATTGCTAGGGTAGCAGCAATAGGTTTAGTGTTCCATATATCCACAGCATTTTAGCCAAAAAGCTTTGTCATCATGCAATGGTTTCTATGCAAGGGACACTAAATAAATAAAAAACAACAACAACAACAAAAAACATTTAATGACCTTTATTATTTACATGATCATATAGGGCTTGCCATGAAGATATACCCATGTTGCCCTTCACAGGCTGAGCATGGTTCTTCGCCCAGACATGTACCTGTGTGGGGATTCCCCGTGGTAAAGAAAGCTTCTCTACTCTAGTGCGAGGGTGTGAAGCTCCTCTGAAGCCCAGCTGCCATTTCCAGCCCATTAGATTTTAATGAGACACAATGACCACACTGACAGGGGACACACACTACAGGGCAAAAGCACCAGTGATGGGGAATTTCCCCTGCTCTCTAATAATTAGCATAATCCAATGAATATATATAACATTATTAATGTTTAATTAGGTCTTTTCAATTAGCTGATTGCAGTATCCTAGCCAAAATGAAATGCAAAAAGTTCATTTTGGTTTTGATTGAAAAAATTATCCTCATATGCAAAACATAAAACCTGAAGACAATGAATATGTATTATTCAAAGTCTGTTTTGAAAGTGGCCTAAGGGATGCACTAGGATTGCAGCATTTAGTCTACTCAAATCCTGTCCTTATTTAATAACACACAGCCTCATGCCTGCACTGAGGACCCGGTCAATAACTGGTGTCCGAAAGGAAATTCATTTAGCTAATTCTCAAGTAATTTATAACGTCATTCTTGAACCATAAGCAGCTTTGTGGTAAACCTACTATGATGTAAGCCTGAATTTTCTAGTGATCCAGATAGCTACACCTTCTTTTAGCAGGGTTTCCATGGCATAATAATTATTTCCACAGCCCAGGGAGGAAATATACATCTGAAATAGAATCCATATTTTGTGTGGCTAATTAGGATCTAAATATATTAATTGTAGACTAGTATAATTTAAGAACAGGGTTAGAGTACAAGCCAAAATGTGTTTATGGATAAATTCTATATGGCTCCCAACTCCTTGTGTAGCACGGAGTACAAAAGTTAGCACCCACTTAGAACAAAGTTCAATTGTGCAAGTATATGTTCATTCCAAAGCAACAAAAAATGGTCAAATAGTGTATGCTAAAAATATGAATAGTGAAAATTTAAACAATATGTTTGCATTTCCCTTTCTAAATAGGATGTAAGAATCTGAAATCACCTGCATGTCCACCCATTTCCTTTATGACTGCCTCTAACCTCTTTCATATCTTCTCAGCAGCTTTTGGATCCTCTCAGTTGTAATATTCACCCTCTATTCTTCCTGAAATATTTGCCATAGCTTTGATAAATTGCTTAGCCTATTCTTCTTAACATATCTGGTTTTAATCTACCAGATGGAATATACTTCCTTTTACAAATCAGGTCTGAAGACAGAGAAGGATTTAGTTTTATGGGCTTTTTTTTCAGCAGTCTGTGTGGAGTTTCACATTTTTGTGTTGGTTTCCTCCAGGTTCTCTGGTTTAGTCCCAAAAACATGCCTGTAGGTGAAGTGGTAAATGGTAAATGTGCACTTATATACATTTTACATTGTGTCTCATTCACCCATTCACACACACTCACACAAGTATACTCACACCAATGGTAGCAGAGCTGCCATGCAAGGTGCTAGCTTGCCATCGGGAGCAACTTGGGGTTCATTGTCTTGCACTTTGGCATGTGGAGTCACCTGGCACAGGAATTGAACCACCAACCCTATGATTAGTAGGGAAACCTGCTCTACCAACTGCGCCACAGCCGCCCAAGTGGCTATGCTAAATTAGCACGTTTGCC
>JAOUWY010000076.1:17223456-17235202 GCA_025728095.1 Prietella phreatophila | reverse complement strand
GTTAGCGATAGCCGGTTATTTATTAACGGCGCTAACGAATTGCAGTGTTATAAACTACCGTGCATCAACATTCAGCCAGCGTCCTGTCAGTTAAATGTAGCCTCATATCACACACAGAAATACACAAACATACCCAGTAGACACACATTGACACACGTACAGTGACTCACTTGTCATATTCACAATCATGTATGTAGACAGTGCTCTGTAGACTTTTTTTAACACTTTCAGTTGCACTGTCACACAATCACAGAAATAATCAGTTTCTTGTACAAATGTAACACACAATAAAACCGGTATGTCATGTGGCTGAACCTGCTGTTTTGGGAATTACGCGCACAGCTTGTTTTGTTGCTCCGCTAAACTCTGTGATACCAGGATGCTTTTTTTTACGGCACACGACGCAAGTGTTGTTTACTCAGGACCAGTCGAGAAATTATAGGTACTTTCTCAAGCAGTGGAACAACAACTTGGCTGGATGTGGGTGTGTATGTATAGGGGGTAGAAATGTATATGTAAAACGCACCTCTTGTCTCCTTTCACTCTCACTACTCTGTAACAACTGTCTTGTTCAGAATGTTTTCTTTTGCTCACTCAAACACCAGTCTATCTTAACCTGTCTAATCACTACAACTAAAGATACACATACAGAGAGGCACTCTTAAAAACTGGAGAAACACGTTACAGTATATTACACAAATGAAATAGAATATACATACAATTCAGTTTTATTTGTATAGCGCTTTTAACAATTTGTCCCAAAGCAGCTTTACAGAGATATATAAATTCAGGATATAGATGTTAAATGTATGAATTTATCCCTAATGAGCAAGCGAGAGGCAACGGTGGCAATGAAAAACTCCCTGTGATGCTATGAGGAAGAGACCTTGAGAGGAACCATACTCAAAAGGGAACCCATCCTCATCATAACAATTGTAGTCCTAGCCATTATGGTAAATGGTCTGTACTTATTTAGCGCCTTTTTAACCTTAGAGATTCTAAACGCTTTACACTGTCTCATTCACCCATTCACACGCACACACATACACACCAATGATAGCCATGCAAGGCACCTGCCATTGGGAGCAACTTGGGGTTCAGTGTCTTGCCCAAGGACACTTCAGTATGTGGAGTCATATGGTCCATTAATCGAACTACCAACCCTGCGATTAGTGGACAACCCACTCTACCACCTGAGCCAAAGCTGCCCTCTCTTCATATGAATTGAGGACCGAAGCCATCTTATGGTTTTTAAGTGGTACCATCCTCAGTGATCTCAATCATCTTTAGGCTGCACCATGTGGTGCCATCCTCAGCAGCAGCATGTGACTTGATGAGAACTCCAACTAGAAGTAGGGGATCACGATGGGTCAGGCAGGTCTGGAGAGCAGAAGGGGTCAAATTTCTCACTATAGTTCTTACTCTGGCATGGTCTATAAAATAAATATAAAGTAATGTCCTTCTATAGAGGACCCATGACCCTATATTATGTTTGATATAAATATTTTCCCAGGTTTCGGATGTGACTTTCATCGTTTTTAGCTTGCTTATAATGTGTAGAGCTTAGAGGTCGACCATTGTAGAATATGTAGCTTGGAGAATTAAAAGAGTATGTGCTTGTTTACTAACTGCAGAGCGGTTAACATTATAATGATAGGGTGGATGCTGTTGTGGCAACTGGGCTGTAGTAGTAGTTCATGACCTGTTGTGTCATGTTAACTGTCTGCAACTCCTGTGTTCTCACATAACCCCTGCGCTGGCCAGTTACTGTATAATTACTTACACACTGCACACTTCTCTTCCCCCTCTCTACATGCCCTAATGATTTCAGTGCCACTTTTCAGGGACTATAGAAGTGATCTGTCAGTTATTCACTAACTCTGTCCTGATCAGTCCTGATCATTCCTCACTGAGAGTTATTTTTAGATGATGACTTACAGCAGTTGTTGAATAGCATCTCATCAGACTGTTGTTGCAGACATTGTCTGGCAGGGACTACTTCGCAAGCGTGCGTGTCTGGTACTCAGACACACATGATCGCTTTCTCTTTGTTGCTGGCTCATTCTTTCATGTGTGGGTGCACACACAGGGATATGGACATCACAGATTTATTTATTTTTTTACACATCACTGTTTTGTTTGGCTAGTGAAGTTTATGTGATTGTCAAGTACTTGTTTGTTGTGTCTAGCTGTCACTCAATGTAGTGAGATGTTTTGTCTACAGCAACATAATTATAAATCGTATCGTAAATGATTCTCCTTTTGAATTTATGCTGAGGCTTGCAATCTTGATCAAGCACACGGTAATGAGATGCGAACCATAAACCATGTTGTTATCAGACTCTAGCATGACAGCTGACTGTACATTACTTTCAATAATAGTGTCCAAGGTGTTTGTGTAGTCTAACATCCACTCACTATTACATTCTTTGTGTGTGTTTCAGAACGAGGGCGCGCAGTGGCAGAACTGGAGAGGCATGTACCGCGGCCTGGTCACCTTCCTGGCCGATACCATCAGCACCCTCTACCAGCTCAGATAAACGGACGGGTATTTGGCACTGCGGGAGTGCCGGCGCTCCCTAACACAGCCGCTAATCTACTGCACTGGCTCGGGGACATTTCTGCAGGCCCAGAATCCACTGTGGAGTTTTTTGTTTTTTTTGTTCCTGTGGAGAGTTCTCTTGTTTGTTTGTGTTGTTTCTCCATTGTATATGTTGTATATTAGGGTTTTTTTCTGTCTCTTTTGGGAGGAGTTTCATGTAGCAAGTGACTGAAGTGTGTGTTGGAGTGGGGGCATATTAAGGGGGAGAAATGCTTGTGCCTCTCTAGATCTGTGAAGCTGTGAAGCACAATCGGTTTCTATTTTTGGAAATTTCCTTTTATTTTTGACCAACCTGAAGGCCTGGGTACTCAGAGAATCTGTGAAAGGTCAACAAATGTGTCAAAAAAAGTGTGTTTAGACAGTGGCCAATTCACTAATATAGATCATTATTTTACTCCCAACCCTGTTTACATTAGCAAGAAACAGAGCAATAGGCGATTGAAATTTTGAGGGGATTTCAAATACAATATAAAAAATGCATTAAACAAAGATAACATGGCAATGTGTGTAAATTTATACATTTTGGCATTTATGTACTATCTTTGATCAGAACCTAAAGAAGCCGGAAGTGTATGCCAATACAAGACAAACTGTAAGCGACATCAGCGCCTTTTGCCTTGCTAGTGTGAATGCAGGGTCAACACGCATCCATGACAAGCATTCAAAATCAAATGCCAAAATTCAGTCGATCTAGGTCTTCAGAAAGCACTAATTGAAAGGATGGGTTGTACCTCAGACACTGAAATGCTGTATCTGGTCTTAGCTGCCTTACGGAGCAATACTGCGCCACAACACAGGGAAAAGGGCACTACTAAACGAGACTATCAAAATAAGAGACATTCAGGTGACGGGGACAGACAGGCCTTTCAATACCACATGCTTCCTCTACAGCGAACCCAGTGTGGTGAATGTGCCTTACATCACCCTTTAAAAACCTACATGTGCTTGATTTAGCAGGGGCAGTCAATGAACGGTGTTTGGGGTGGGGTGGGGGGTGGGCTAAAGGGTCAGTGCCTTGGTGCTCCCACCTGTACGTACACTTTGGAACATGACATTCACCACTCATTTCAAAGCTTGATCACCTCCAATGGAGGCACTAGAATTGAGGCCGGAAACCATGTGGACCCACCAGTCTACAGGCAGTCCAAATGGCTGGGTAGCAGTGTTAATATTCGTAATGAACTTGTGTGTAAATATTTTGGGAGAAAATGGCAACAGGCAAGAGATGGAAGGAATTGGCCGTTCTCATCCTGGTGTATATTTTGGTAAAACTTTAAAATACTTAACAGTTCCTTGTTTTTTGTTTGGAAGCTGTATGTAAGATTTATGTTTTCTTGAACTTTGTATGGACCAATGCAGGGAGGTTAAACTTAAATCCAAGAACTATTTGAAATGTTCACAAAAGGATCTACATTTGGATATACGATTAGTTTAGTTTGTGAACATGCACCCGTACACATATTACAAAAAGTCTATCATGAGAAACAAAGGTTAAGCTATTTATTTTTCTGTCCTTTTCGATGCTTGCTCATTAGTGAGGAGTAGGGATGAAACTGATGTATTTGGTTTAAAAACTATAAGCTAAGGTTATAAGCTCGAGTTATTTTCATGAATTATTTGGACATTTGTTTTTATGTCCTATAAGCAAGGCTTGTAAAGAGCAACCAGATTGAATGAGCATGGAGATAAAGTTTAGTTCTCTGGGAATTTTTGTTTTGTAATAAAACCTACAAACCACTCAAAAAAACTACAAAAGAAGTAAGTAGCAAAATTTATTCTGCGGTAATTTAATTACTGGTCATGATTTTGCTGCAATAAGATTATGGAAGAAACTGAGCCAGATCTTTTTTACTTGAAGACAAACGTTTCAATATGTAGGTTCGTTGTCTTTGGACAATGAATCTCTGGGGCCTTCAACTAGATTGCTTGCATGTTGCCATTGCTCTCACATGGAGTTCATAGGCATGTATCTAACAAACCACATATGCGATGTCTGTGGGTAAACCATGTGAAAACTTTGTTAGCACTCTCCTTTTTTGGTCCTTTTTTCATGTGGGTACTGTACTGTATTTCTGAGCATACTGAGTACCAGCGGTCTGTCTTATGACTTCCTGTGTAAAGCAGTGGTGTATACCACTTCCTGTGGACAGTGTGTGGCTTCTTGTGGATAGGTATATTCTCTGATGCACTCTCTTCCTGAGAGAAAGGTGTGAACTGTGAACATCACACTACACTCAAGCTCATGTCAGTCTCATTTTCTAGCCTTGTACATTTGCTGTTTTTTGACTTTTTTCTAATCAATTTTCTATATGAATTTTGGTATGTTTTTCCCCCTTTGCCTTTTTAAAATAAAGAGAAATATGACAAAATTTGAGTGATGTGCTTTTTTAAAAAAAAAAAAACCCCACCATGATTAATTTCACGATAGCAACTAGGTAGTACTACACAATTAGTTTAGACTAGTTAATTTAGCATTCAATCATGATCACTGACCTGTAGAAGTTAGTAAGATATTACACCCTCAGGGCATGTTAGCTTAGTAAAGCAAGCAAGAATATCTCTTACATAATGTAGTAATATACTGTTTGTGTTTTCTGATGTGTAACAATGGAAGGCTCGTGGAAAGTATGACCAAATATTTTAAACAGGAAAGACAGGTTAATTTACTTCCTGAGTTAATGGCCAGTAAATAATCCAGTCTGTGGGTTTTTATGCATTCATTTCCTCATACGTGAACTCATTCTTTTCCCATTAGGTGTTTTGTTTATGCACTGTACATCTGTGAGGGACAATCTAAGAATAAAAACATTGTTTTGTTGTATGCAAATAAGCAAAATAATAATTGGGCCTTCGCATGCAATTGATAGTGAGAGGAAAAAACAGTATTACCATGGTCCTTACTTGGGCCCAGCAAGAAAAGGACCAATCAGAGCTTAGTTTTCTTTGTTATGTCTGGTGACAGTGTAATGATTGGCTGCAGTGCTAAAAGCCAGAGGAAATGAACTTCAGGGAGCAATAAGCACCACATGGGAAAGGGACCATCAGGATTGCCGTTGAGGGTCTATGTTAGTAATTAATCCTGCCTTCTTTTAACTAGGGAATAGCACATCTTAACGAGTCAGCAGCTCACATGGCCTTGACTTTCTCCTTTTCATGTGTCCTTTCACCTAAGAGAAAGAACATTTAGTTTATTTATCCATCGGTTGTAGTTGCCACGCAGCCACAATTTCGTCTCAACATCTATCCTACAGTACAAAGACCAGTTCATAGCAATCATATCTATTCATTTGTCACTGCACCAGACTAGCCGATTAAAGTCCACAGTAGGGAAAATAAGATAAGTTAACACATGAAAGAGTTTGGCCCATCTGCAATACCTATAATTTTATTAAATGTCTCGTCTGTGTAAAGACAAGAGAGTTGTGTCTGGGTGCCACTCCTCCTCGGCACCTGTCTAACAGGTGTATCCTGTTCCAATGTATCTTGTTCCAGTGTTGGCCAGAATGAACCACAGACTGATGGCTTGGTGTCTGGTGTTCAAATCCCATTTTTGGTCAATCTAAATCGTTTACTTTGCATGTGTCCAGCATGGTTGCCAATTGCTAACAGTTGATAATTGTGTTAGTTTTAACCATCTTGTTTGAAATTCCAGCAGACCAGACTGGACAGACCAGACTCTCCAGCTGAGGGAAAACTTCCAGATGAACATGAACATTGTTGAACATTTATTGTTTCTCTTCTGCTGCTTAGTCACTGAGTATGTTGTGCCAAATAACGTCATTGCATATACCTCACCCTAGGTCATAAATAGTTACCTAACCACAGATGGTCTTCTTGATGCATAAACTTGACCTCACCTTGGCTTTACTTTCTCACATTTTTTTCACTTTTAAGTGTCAACTGCCATGTTGTGCCATCCAGCACAATCTCTTTGTGTAATAGGCTAGATATACTCTAATATATACTCATGTGGATGAGTGCTACAATTCCTTCAATTGAAATATTACACACATGAATGACCAGATAATGATAATGAGCAGCTAAAGGATATTTCAAACTCGTCTCCTACAGAAAAACATACACTGCCCAGGTAATTCAAAAGAAATGTATTTATTCGAATCTTTTCATTACAAAATGGAAAATCACAAAATTTGCCATGGAACTTCACTATATTGTCATAATAGCAGGCAGAAAAAGGTGAGTTTATGCCTGCACACTATATAAACTTAGAACAAATAACGACGCTGCCTGAACTCCTCAAAGGAGTGCTTATTGTTCAAAATGTTTGCCTTTATGCAGCACTGAAAAGGTCTTTCCATGATGCTTTGAGTGCCTACACACTTTGTCCACTTGTCCTTGGTCTTCTCCACAATTATTTGGCTCCAAAGTAGTCCACCACGCCACTGCCCTTCAGTCCATCAAAAAAGAAGAAGTTCCTGTGTGGGGCATCCCTCTGGGACAGCGCCTGTTTTTACACACACAACCAATGTGGCAAAGGTACTTTCAGTGTCATTGATAGCTTTTCGGAGTTAAGCACTGGGGGTTGTTAGTTTCCGTGGTACTTGTGGTTGATGGGTGAGGGACAGCAAAGAACCATGTGTGCGTTACAGCCTGTTTCATCATGCAAGGAGATGGCGAGACATCCTGGCTTCTCTCCACCCTCAGCATGTGGGTGTGAAGCCTTGCCCAAGCAGCACTGTATCCACCGCACTCACATGCTCCACTAGGCTTCTCTAACTGACTCCAGCAAATTGCAGAATGTACAATGAGGTCAACCTTAATCAGGCATGTACATCTTCATATTACATCACTAATCTGACTCAGTACTTTACCAGCCTTCTTTGTAAACATGAATTGTATGCACCTTCAACACATTCCCAAATATGAACAAGAGTAGGCAGGGTTTAATGGACAGTTTTAAACCATATGTGGATTTTATGCCAACTGGAATTGGATTCCAGTGACCGGAATGTTACCTTTTTGATTCTGGCATTTAAAAAGTGTCGGCAGCTAAAAGGTTTTCCGTATACTGCCAGATTCCAATGGGGAAGGCAGATGCCATATGCCTGAAACAGACCCTCATCAGGAAAACCACCTTCACGGCTCATGAACGTTCCATTGTATAGGGGCGTAGGGTTTTATGGTGATAAGTTATTACATATTAGGTGCAGTGTTAAAGAGTCAGTAAATATGGACTATAAAAAACAAGTGCTGAGACTGATGCCAGTTCCTTTTTAAGCATTTTTACTGACTGCAGGTAAACATGAATGAGTCTAAAAGATTTAATCCTTCACTAAATACCACATTCGAAGGTTTCCCATAATAACTGTCCAGTCAACTAACTACTGCTGATGCTACCAACAATTTAAGAATTACAAAAATAAATAAATATTTTAAAAAAAAAAAAAAAAAAAAAAAGGGGTTTAGGGTTAGAAAACTTCCAAAAAAAAATGTAAACTTTCATTTATGAGTCTATTCAGGATTTATTTGCAGCGACCAAAAACGCTTGATTTTTGCTGCAGCTTTTTTCACCAAAATTTTTTGTGTCTTACTTTTTGTGCTATTTTTGCGTTAAACTACTTGAAATTGGCAAAACTGCGATTGCACAAAATTGTTTTGCACAGTCTTTCACAGTGATATTTGTTTGTAAATGAGACATTTCAGCTGTTCACATGTTTGACTCGGATGAATCAAAAAGGGATTTGAGTGAGTGCATGTTGAAATGACATCACATGACATGTCTTGGCCCAAGTCTTCAGTAATTTAGAAAAATTGCAAGCTCCTCCAAATATTGTGCCGTTTGCTTGATTTTGCATTCATCAAGTTGCAAAATCTTGGATGGATTGATTTACTTAAAAAAAAATTATTAACAGGTCTTATGGGCTGTATAACTATTGATATATAAAACACTGATAACAGTATTTTTCAAGGATAATTAGTAACCCTAGTTGGTACAGCTTTTAACTACTTATTTATATGGCAAGCTCCTCTTCTTTGACCCGAAACGTGACACACACACACACCTTTGCAAGAGCATACTGCACTGACCTCACATCAGAGATTTATTACTCGTATACCATTAATGTAGATTTAATTAATCATATCTAGCTCAACACCTTTGTTGATTGAAACTGTCATGGTGAAGGAGCTAGTGTAGTTAGTGAGCTAGTGTAGTAATACAATAAAGACTAAGTCTACCCTGCACCAATGAGTTGAGTGATCGGAGTACAAAAAAATAAATCAGTTTCAGCTGCGTGCATGCACGGTCTCACCCCTTAACCCTTACTTAAGGTATGACACACCTGAATTACCCTCATATATTTATTATTTATGCAGGTGTTGGCGGAAGCGAGTCCATAAAAGACAAGCATGGAGTATGTTCAAATTTGCATACACAAAATACCCTTAAAATGGCATCGATGGGAATGCTTCTGCAGCCAATAATTCTATTACTTCTTGTTACTAATTTCCATACACAAAATACCTTTCAAATCCTCTTCAGACAAGAAGGAAGCTACTGAAAACAAAAGCGATTTCACACATCTGACCTTGCTGTGACCTTGAACCTGCTTGGATCAATTCCAAAATCTTATCAGTTCATCTATGAACAGATTTAATCGTACACACACTGAGGAATAATTACGGAATTTCCATGTATACAGAATTTCCATATTCTCGTTTTTCAGAATAAATTAAATCGATTAATAGATTCATCGTAAACACTTACAAATAAATGTAAAAAAAATTAAGTGAGAGTGAGATCCTACCTTGACTATTTCCTGACCAAGTACTCCTCCCACCACAGCACACACTGGAGCCATCTCAGAGAAACAGTAGCTGTGAAGACAGAGCACATACACTAATGTTATTCCCACGACTCGGACAGCTATGAATTACAAGATATGATAACTGTTTGACAGTTGGTGTGTTAGTGAGGACCTGACAAAGTTTTCAGGGAGCAGCTCCGGATTCACCCCCATAGCCTCTAAGAGATCATCTCTGATCTGCAGGAGTAATTGAGAGTCCTCAGCAAAGCTACCTGGATGAGGGTCTCGACCTTTATCTGTGCGGAATTTCAGCAATACTGGAGGAGAAAGAGTGAGAGAGAGAAAGTTAGAGCTGACAAGAGAGCACTGATGTGCAATTTTTGAGCTAGGTTGTGAAGCAGAAATTTGCAAGTTTGCTGGGGCTTGAACAGGACCCTTAACTTTCAACTGTTTCACTTGTAGTTTGCTTTAGAAAATAAAAGCATAAGAAGCTAATTTGAAAATGAGAATTCATTTAAATGTGAATGCTTTAGGATCTTTGACAGGTATTACATCACCCATGTAACATTGCCAAATACTGAAACTGACTTTCTTGACCACCCACTCACCACACCATCAGCTGAGGCACACTGAATTTCCACCAGGCACAAAGTGAACCACAAATACCATCATACAGCAAGGAAACGTTATTTCTTTTTTTGACACATCTCCATGAAATGTTTCCAGATAGATGTACTAATATGTTTCCAGCTGGATCTGCCAAAAGCTTTATTCTCTGCTATTTAGTATTTATCTTAGATCTCGTTTAATTCCTTTCTGACACAAATTTACTATGTACATATATTCAGAACACAATTCCCAAACCTGATTGGCCAAAACTACATGAATGAGTTTATGTCTCACATCTTCATTTCATTCTGTTTCCTTTCTAGTTATAGTCCATATTGTTCTGGACAAAAATATTAATCTTGATCAAAATTAAGGAAAAACATACCAAACCAGTACACTGATTGCACAGCATTGTTCACTGGATTTCATTTATCTCTGATTATTTCTGCTTCAGTGTTTAAGCTAAAACCCCTAAAATGACTAAAGCCTACACCAAGTTCAAATCTTTTCATAAAATTTATTCACTCTCTTTCATCCTTCGATTAATTTTTAAATGTACAATTTGGATAATCTTAAAAGCTCGGGTTAGCAGGGTATTGCTTCTCAGGCATTCATTTCTGTGTCCATTTCTTTCCCATCATTTTCTTACTTTTCAAAAGTAATACCTACATTACACGAAGACATATTAAAATAGGACAGAAAAAAAAGTACATCTAGATGTAGACCTATTCAGCTGTTACTTTCTACTCCACACTCCCATTGTGAAATTACATCAGACCTTTCTTGAGGTGTAGAAAGGATTCAAATCAGTGGCACACCATCTGCCTCAGAACCCCATCAGTGAGCTGACATAACCTCAGATAAATCAGTGAGATAACATGAAGGAAACAGTTCTTCCTCAAAAGCAGCTCAGCTTACATGCCATTTATAAGTGCTCTAATGTACTTGCTAACCTTTAAATGCACAAATAGGGCTTGTTTTTGTTTCCATTCGTTCAGAACGATATGTGAAGCACTGGAGCATTCATAGCGTTTTTTAGTAATCTGTGCTTTTTTTTTTTTTTAGAAAGGCAGACAGTGTTTTCTGTTTTAAAGTCACTGCACATGGCTAGTCATGGACAGCCTGCTATGAAAAATGAGCTGTCCTCTATGAGAATGCCAGGTGAGCTTATATAAAAAGATTCAGAGCAGACAGTGTTGTCAATGGAATCAGCACAGCGTAACCACATATTACGCATTATTTTGATGGTTTCTATAATTAGAGATGTACAGTGAAATATGTTTTTTTTAAAGGTTGCTTTCATTCAATTTCTAGGCAAAATCATTTTCTGCACGTAATGCACCACTGAACTGAAAAACAACCCCCAAATATTTTACATTTAAAGGCTTTTAAAGCTGCTTTCACAGGGCCATTTTTGGCATTTAAAAAAAAAATCAGGAAATCCATTAATATGCACTGATGGTTTCTTGTAGGTTGTTGGGTGGAGGGCAATGTTTTACTTAATGTATGCTTTAGGGGTGCAACACAATGTCATTATTTGTATCTATTTAGTGCTCAAAATATTTGTATATGTTTTCGTATTTGGATCTAAACCAGAAGTGGGCGTGGTCTATACTGGAAGTTTCTTTGTGAAACCTATGACGGGAAAACTAGAACACAATGGAACAAAACAGGGCTGCTCTAAGAGAGCTATTTTTCATTCAGAAATTACAATAATGTTTCATTTTATTTGCATTTATTTAATTTTATATAATAAAAAAATTATATA
>JAOUWY010000076.1:17157986-17176958 GCA_025728095.1 Prietella phreatophila | reverse complement strand
AACTCTCTGGTGGGATTTGAAGAATGTGGTTGCAGCACACAAACCCAAGAATATTACTGAACACGAGGCCATTGCTCATGAGGAATGAGCTAAGATTCCTCAGGAACACTGCCAGAAGCTGGTGTCTGGCTATGCATCTCATTTGCAGCAGGTCATAACCGCAAAAGGGTTCTCTACTAAGTACTAAAGATTTTTGCCATGAAGGGGCTGAATAATTTTGAGACTGGAGAAATCATTATAAGTTACATTTTCATTTGAATTTGGGGAAATCACTTGAAGCATTTGTTGTGTTGAACCATTTCAATTGCTTTTGTTTGAATTGTTCATTGCAAACAGTTGAAAGGCTGTAATTTATTTATTTTTTAACAATAAACCTGATTTGCAATGGGAGTTGAATGTGATTGTAACTGTAAATACCATTTGTTTGCCTGACAAGTTTTTCAACTGGACCATGAAGTGCTATATTGGGAAGTATTTGCCATAAATACTGCCATCATATAGCAATCATTCCCCTTTATCCTCTCACCTGTGCAAGTTAGACTATAGTATATTGAGCTATTTGCTTAGCAGCTTGTGCCCATGGTCAGAGTTATCGGGATCCTGTCTTTCAAAGAGGGGGATAGTATGGTGAGCGTGCCTTTTTTTCTGATATTCTGAGCATTGCTTATAGAATGCTGCTGGGCTCTTTAGAGATCTGTAATACCCTGCGTTTGGCAAGTCACTTACCATTCTTTGTTCATCTCTACAGGCTCCAGAGTTTTTATTTTCTTTTAGTGTCGGTGACTTTGCCTGTGCTAAGTAACTTTTTTTATGTACCATAATAGTGCTTGGCACATTCCGCTCATTTTTCCTACGCAGTCATTCCCCCCTCTGTGTTTAAGCATTTGAATACATTCCCCACCAACTAGCTGACCACTGTGGCTTGTGGCCGATGTGTTGCTAAGGTCATAAAATGGGTACACTCTTCCTAGGAACTGCTAAGCCTACTATATTTTAGTTTTCAGCATTTGTCTTGGAGTAGGTATTACGTCTGCACAAACATCCGTTTTCCTAGAATTGGGTTGGAGTGCCATCATGTTCCATGTTATACTGAGTGGGTAGCCACTAATAACCATGCTATAGGATCCTGGCAGATTTGGATCCTGGCTCAGAGCTGAATTTGGCCCAAGCCTGTCAGTTTGAACAGCTTGCTGGTCACAATAAAAGTTCATATTAGCCAGAGCACACCCATCTGTGGGTCTGGCCCCTTGGACTAGCCAACTGAGGACTGTGCTCTAACAGCCCAGTAAACCTTTTATCGAATTCCAGAGCCCCTAATATATGAAGCATGTATGCCCTTAAGTGGAAATTATGCAAATGGTCTTTACCTCATCAGGCTACACCCTGTGCATTTGTAAACCAACCATTAGTGGTGGTTGAGGAGACCCCCCCCACTATACTATGTAATGTACTTTGAGTGTCTAGAAAAGTTCCATATAAATGTATCTGTAACTACTGGTTTGGTAGCAGCGATCACATTTTGCCACAGGATTGATCATTAGGCTGACTTTGTAGCTAAATCCAGCTTTTCTGCTCAAGATGATATCACCTAACTGTATGAATTAGTGGATTAACATCTTGGTAAGAATAAGCCTGTTGGATTTCTTCTTAATTCCTTAATTCAAATATTCCTTGTTATTCGGTATGTGTTAGTTTGGATATAAATGTCCTAGGGAATGATTGCTGTAGGATGGCAGAGCTTTTGCCATGCCTGGTTGGATACAATCATTTTTTTTTGTTAGTTAATACACTTATCATTATCTGAATGTCAATTTAACACAGTAATAAAAAAATTTTGTATGAAAAAAATTAATAGCTACTATCAAACTCATTCAGTCTTGTGAAATCTGTGTATGAGAGCACTGTGTATGAAAGTATCATGAGTTTTGACACATGGAATAAGTTGATGTGTATTTCATAGTTTGTCTTATGTTTCCTCTCACAAGACACTCTCTCCACTGGAAATCTATCCCCGAATCTTGGACTTCCACCCCGTTACCGTGGCCTGCTTTACCATGACACTGGCACGCACCTGCCTTTGTCCTCTTGTGAGTGTGCAGTAACCCATTCAAACTAAATGTGTTTTGTTTTGTTTTTTAAAGGATATTTCAAATCTGAATATTCGCAACATTTTCTCAGATTGTTGGGCGTGGCAATGACCAAGTGGCTTTGAGTTCCAAATTTGAGACCAGAGAAGATTTTGGTGAGGGCTGTTATTTGAATCTTTATGCTTTATTGATTCTCAAAATGTAAAGAATTGTGTTAATGCACTGTATCCCCTACAGCTGTGATCCGGAACTATGGGAACCTGCTTCTGGAAATGTCTGCCATTGTACCTGATGGGATTGTAGCATTTTTCACCAGCTATGTTTACATGGAAAACATTGTAGCTTCATGGTATGAGCAGGTATGCAAAGAAACCAATTCTGCTATTAATTCTGTAATTGTCAGATAAGTGTGAATTTTGTAAAAAATTCAGCTTTTTTGGACTGTAGGGAATTCTGGAAAACATCCAGAGGAACAAGCTTATTTTCATAGAGACACAAGATGCAGCGGAGACCAGCATGGCTCTAGAGAAGTACCAAGAGGTCAAGAGACTGTTTGAAATTTTATCTCTAAATTGTCATTTAGTATCAGTTGGAAATATTTGCTATATATATTTATAAATAATGACATTAAATATGTAGTGTTTCTGACTGCTCATAATCTGGTGTTCTAGGCTTGTGAAAACGGCAGGGGGGCCATCCTGCTGTCTGTGGCCAGAGGTAAAGTGTCTGAAGGGATAGACTTTGGTAAGTACCCTGCTTAAACATCAACTATATGACTTCGTCATTTAGCTGTATAATATTTTCATACAGTGATTCTGTATTTATGTTGCCTCTCATTGACCCACAGTTCATCACTTTGGGCGAGCTGTGATCATGTTTGGAGTGCCTTATGTCTACACCCAGAGTCGAATACTTAAGGTTAATCATTTAGTCACACTGCATCCTGAACATGTCCCAGTTTCTGCCAGTTTTTGCTTGATCTCAGCAGTGAAATAATTCACCTGTTACTGGCTCCCTCAGGCTCGTCTGGAGTATCTGCGAGACCAATTTCAAATCCGCGAGAATGACTTCCTGACCTTTGATGCCATGCGCCATGCGGCTCAGTGTGTAGGCAGGGCCATCCGAGGCAAGACCGACTATGGCCTCATGATCTTTGCTGACAAGGTGAACTTCATTGTGTTCAATGTCTGGTTGATTAAGGTTAGGCATCTACTTTCAGTTACTTAAGCCCTCTGGTTCCCACCCTCAGCGTTACGCCAGAGCCGACAAGCGAGGTAAACTTCCCCGCTGGATTCAGGAACACATCACAGATGGCAGCCTTAACCTGACCATTGATGAGACAGTGCAGCTTGCCAAGCACTTTCTGCGGCAGATGGCACAGCCATTTAGACGGGTAGGTCCATTTCCCTCTTCAAAACACCCAATCTCCTGTACAGACATGACCCAAAAACAGAGCTAACTGCACAGCAAGTCCACTTTCTATGTACATTATCAAAATATGATTTCAATTGTTTAGTTATGTGCAGAGATGATGCGTTCGAAATTATGATGATCATTAATTTATGTTGTATGTTTTAAAGGAGGATCAGTTGGGCCTGTCTCTACTGACCCTGGAACAGCTTCAATCAGAGGAAATGCTGCAGAGGATCTCTCAGATTGCTCACCAGGCCTAATGCTTGTCATTGGGATAGAAACATGCTTAAACTTTGAAGTGTACATATTTTTCTAAATGTTTTTCAACAAACACAATGCCAGTAATAAATGCTGATTATTTCTACAAACCCATTTGCAGTATTGTTCGCTTTACTGCATTAAATAAGTGTACTGTATCATGTTACTTTTTTTTTTGCTTTTTCCATCACACCTCTACTGCATACATGAGCTCACAGCTGCCCACAACTGGATAGTGTCAATTCGAGTGCTCAGAAACCGCAGCCAAATGTACTTTTTTGGACTCTTGATGGCTGTGGCTTCATCAGGATTTAAACTTGCACTCTGCTGATCTTTTGCACATCTCAGAAGCTATTTTATTCTTTATGTCAGCTAGAACTATAGCAAAGGTGAGAGGCATGCAGCCATTTCAGCCTCTTACCATAGAAGGAAGCAGGAAGGAACCAATGAACATGATCAGAATATATAGATGGTGCCTTTTATCAGCCACATTTTGGGGGTAGCACAACATTCAAATCCATTTGATGGAAGTATTAGGAATGACAGCTGAGTTTTATTTTGATCTATATCATTACAATACTGAATCTGTATATTAACTAAGTGAATAAATGTATTAGAATTCAACAAAAAATGTAAAAACAATTTATAGTTGGGATGTTTGTACCACTTAAAAACCAACAAACAAAAGAAAAACACTAGCTTTGAGTAACCTATACTGCATTCTGGTGTTACACACCCACACTTTCAAAATGCAGAATCTACAGTAAATCACCAAACCCTTTTGAAACTTGCATTTGAAATTGAAAAATAAAGTCTTGTTTCACAACATGAGTACGGTACTATATATTAGTTTTAACATAAATATAAAATTTTACTTCAGAATGCAGGCCATAACATGTGCCATATAAATAACTAATGCTTACGTGTAATAATGTAATACAAAGTGAATTGGATTGCATGTACTGAGTAAACAAGTACAACAGGCTTGCAGGGTCAGAAATAAGACTCGTCATAGACAGTGTCATATACACCATCTGTTTCCTCTGAAGAATCTTTAGTAAGCTACAGTTTAGTGTGGCCCACTTAAACTACATTTTATATAAATACCTTCTTGGTTATAAGCATGATTCATGTGGCCGTATGGAGATTGGAGCAGGATCTTGGCTAGGAAAGATTAACCTTCTCCACTTAAAGAACTCCGGCGGGCTAAACTCGGGAGTGCTGGAGCTGAGAGCACGACTGTCTGTCAGCCTGTTGAGATTCTGAAATAAAAATTTGACAATTAAGAAAACGGATTGGATTAAATGGAATTAAGAGAATAAAGCTACATACACTGTTCCACTAGAGAAAATGGCAAAACTAAAATTGAACTAGCATAATTTAAACACTATCAAGAACTGGTTTATACTTGCAAAATGTGGGAAAAGGGTATTGGTGAGTTCTTACCCTTCCACTGTCCTGACTCCCCCTTACTCCTACATTTAGCACATTGAGGGAATTTGCCCTCTTCATTCTGTTAGAAAGAAATGATCCACAATTCATCAGACTTAGATTAACTCTTTCAAGAGCCTGAGAGTTACATTTTACAAAACACACTCACTGTGCACTTTATTAGGAACACTATACTAATACTGGGCAAGGTCTCCCTTTGCTCTCAAAACAAACATTCCTTTTAGATTTTGGTGCATGTTGACATGATCGCAATTCCTGCAGATTTTTCAGGTGCACTTTCATGCTGTGAATCTCTAGTTCTACTAAACCCCAAAGGTGTTCTACTGGATTCAGTTTCGGTGACTGGGAAGGCCACTGAATAACATTAAACTCACTGTCCTGTTCATAAAACATGATTGAGACGACATTTTGTGACATGGTGCACTACCATCTGGGTGTCTCAGCAGAAATCAAGATTCATCCGACCAGGCTACGTTTGACCAGTCTTCAACTGTCCAGTTTTGGTGAGCCCACTGCAGCCTCAGCTTTCTGTACTTGGATAACAGAAGTGGAACCCGGCTCAGTCTTCTGTTGTACTTCATCCGCCTCAAGGTTTGATGTTCTGTGCATTATGAGATACTTTTCTGCTCACTACAATTGTACAGAGTGGTTATCTGAGTTACTGTAGCCTTTCTGTCAACTCAAACCAGTATGGAAATTCTCCATTGACTGCTTTCATCATCAAGGTGTTTCTATCTGCAGAACTGCCGCTCACTGAATGTCTTTTATAAAATCTAGATACTGTTGTGCGTGAAAATCCCAGTGGATCAGCACTCATAAAAAACACTCAAACCAGCCCGTCTGGCACCAACGATCATGCTAAGGTCAAAATCACTGTGATCTAATTTTTCCCCATTCTGATGGTTGTGAACATTACCCAAAGCTGCTGTCCTATATCTGCAAGATTTTACACGTTGCATTGCTGCCACATGATTGGCTGACTAGATAATTGCATGAACGAGTAGGTGTACAAGTATTCCTAATAATGTGCTCAGTATATATTCGATATACAGCATTCACAATACAATCTGTAGGCCCATATAACAGAAAATACAAGTACCCAGGATTGCGAGGCGCTGTTTCTTGTGTTCCAGCCCCTTTTAGCTTCTGAACCAGCTTTTCACTGCTCCGCCTCAAAGATTCACGAAGCTTTGTAAAAGAACCACTGCGCTTCAAGCTTTCCTACACCCAGAGAAACATGTTATGAGGAATGTGGTTTGGAAAGGTCAAAGAGATAACAGAATAAACAGCATACCTGTCTAGAGCTTCCTTCCTTGGTGTGTACCCAAACTGGTCTTCCGTTTCCTGAATGTAAAGGAGAGAATACGGTAATTAAAAATGACCAAATTTCAAGTTATAAGCAAGATGACTTTTTCTATTGTCCACCAGCACAGAAATGATACACTTAGTATAAGGCTAAAGTGCAAAATCTAAGATGGAATTCAATGGTATTTATGTCTGTACTGGTTACTGTTCTGATTGGTCAGATGTTGATTAATTTTCTAAAACTGCAAGGATTAGACAGGCTACAAGGCAAATCGCAGGTTTATATTAATGTACCTGTTCTAATACGTTATAGTATAGTATAGTATTACAGACCCTCCAGGGATGCACATTTTTAAAAAAAATTATATAGTGAACTTTCTGTGAGATCTTTATTTTGCACTTTTGGAAGGCATCTCCAGTTTAGCACTTAGTAACAGTCAGAGGTAAAATGCAATTACTGGAGCCTGATAGAAACACTCTATGCCAGTTGTCGCTAGTCCCAGCACTAATATGCTTGAAATCTCCAGCTCAGAATGAATGAGTCTGAACTAAAGTTGTATGGAAGTGAACAATAACAATTCGTTCACTTACTGACTTTCTCAAAAACAGATCGGGGTTCCAGAAACACCAATCAAGTGTTTCATATCACTGTTGGCACTAAATACTGAAATAAATATTGTCTACCCTGAAAATATTAAGCATTACGATATGATAATTTTGGCATATTACCCAATCCTACACAACTACATGCTTCGTGATAAAGGAAACTGTTGATTTTGACACACTGCATGCTTGACCTATAATTACTCATTGCTTCAGCTCAGTTTTTTTCCTTTTACCCCACTCTAAAATGAAAAGATTCCTAATAAAAGATCTGTACTTAATTTGACAGTTTGCACATAGATTACATCTGTACACAAAATTAATCTAAAACATTACTTTTGATATTAACTTAGATTGACAGTTTTATTGAGTTGTGAGATGGCTGGAATTTACCCTCCACTGATCCAAACTCCTTCTCATGAGCATGTGTCAGGATCTCTTTATACAGAGCTTCAGCTTGTCTGTACTTCCCCTGCTTTAGGTAGCATGAGGCCTGTTAAGTAAATACATACATATTCTGTATTATAGCCATTATATACATTTCCCCTCTCAGGGACCTCTCACTACAAGACTCTTAACCCTGAGGTATCACTAGTCCTTACCAGGTTATTTTTGGTTTTGGCCACATTGGCATCATCTGGGCCCAGCTGATTCTGGTAAATTTGCAGGGCTCTCTCGTAGTAGTCCTCGACCTCCTGGTACTTGCCCTGGTTCTGGCATAGCAGAGCCAGATTATTGAGCTGCTTCGCTACATCAGGGTGATCTTTCCCCAACACCTACAGAAACAGCACTATTATCCTCTGGTTGGAAGAAAGTCACAAACACAACATTCTGAGATGTCTATTGGTAGAAATGGCCACATTTCAGGGAGCTCATGGTAAACAGACTACTAATAAAGGTTTAACAGTGAGGTGTAATCAGGACAAGGAGAGCAGATTTTTTACTTGCAGATACAGAGGGATGTATATGGATGGTGTGTCAGAATCCTTTAATGCTAACCTTCCATTCATCCCAAGTAGCAAAGTTAGTTTAGTTATAATATTTACTACTGAAGTGGCGCATTGGTGCTTTTTAATTGCAAGTAGCTTCTGGGCAGTTAACATTTTAACTACTGAGTTGTGTATAAACAATATGCTGTTTCACTTTGACATACAATATATAATATACTATACATTTGAAATCTATTATGTTATATATGTATGCCTGCTGTTAGGTTGGAAACACAATTGACTTAAAATTACTTGAGCCAGCTTGAATTTCTTTACTGGTAAATATTTATTTAGACATTATATTTGCAATTTAGGCCGAAAGACAGATAGGATCTTTTTCTTTCTCTAACTAATTTTTGTGCACCCATGGAAAAAGGAAAATATAATACAGTGTCCTGTTTACATGACCACTTAAATCTGTCAACTTTCAAAATCAGATAATAATCAAATTATTAGTGTGCATGTACACACACAGAATATAAGCATCTCTGTTTTACCAGCTGAGTGTTAAAGGTCATGTGCACAGACCCATCAGCAGCTATGAGCAGTCATGTGACTTGCCACTGTCCTAGAACTATTGAGCTAACTCTGCCCTACTAAGTAAAGAACAGGACAGAACAGGACCTAACAAGTATTTTTAGGTTTTCTTTTGCGCCTTAACTGCGAGTCCATACCTTTTCCCTGATCTCCAGTGCTCTCTTGCACAGAGGCTCTGCTTCTTTATACTTCCCTCTTTTGCCATAGAGCACGGCCAGATTATTGAGAGTAGCTGCAACCTGTACACATTTACACAAGCACACTTAATAAAGACAAGCATTATTTCTTACAGCATTATATAATATCAAATCAATAATGTTAAAAACCCCCACAAAAAACAGAACATACTGCTGGGTGATCCATGCCAAGTGTCTCCTCACGTACTGTCAATGCATCGTTCAGCAGAGTGGCAGCTTCTTTATATTTGTTCTGGTCCCTGTACAGAGAATAATGAAGCACAAACCCATTGCTAAATGGGCTCACAAGATGTGATAAGACTGAACAATAGATATTGATAACACTCCAGCCTATCAATCACCTGTACACAAGGGCCAAGATGTTTAACATTGTGGCCACATCTGGATGGCTGTGCCCAGAGGTTTTCTCCAGGTCCTCCAGTGCCTGTTTGCAAAGAGGCACGGCCACCTCATAGCGGCCCTGAGATGCATACTGAATCACCAGGTTGTGTAGGGTTCTAAGTCTGGCAGGGATCTCATACCCTGTTTGGTGGGCTGCAGTTACAGCCTTGCGGTGTGACTGAGAAACTGCAAGCACAAGAGGATCAGTGTAACAGAGAAAAACTGGACCTGTGGTACAAGAAGTCGCTATTGGCATACTACACTCTGTACACAGATCGGTGGAAAATTAAAAGAAATAATGGTGGCCGCATTATGCTTTATGCAGCGGGAATTTTACTGGCATGGTTTGTAGCCATGTGTCCCATTAGAGCAAAAGGTCACTCTAAATCAATACAAAGTTCTTCTGATTGCTGACCTTTATCCTATGATGAACCATCTCTATCCTGGATGAATATCTATCTTTCCAAGACGACAATATCCCCATGCACAGGACACGAGGGCTCGCTGAATGGTTTGATGAATATAGAAATTATGTAAATCACACGCTATGGCTGCCAGTCACCAGATCCCAAACCAAAAGAACACCTATGGGATGTTTTGGACTGATAGCACTCTCCACTACCATCAGTAAAAATAACAGCCATAAGAATAGCTATGGGAAGAACTGCATTCATGCATCCTATACAGTTTCAGTTCAAACTGTAGACTTTATGCCAAGATTAACTGAAGCTGTTTTGGCAATACCTGGTGGCCTTTAATTGGTCACATGTCTATACATACTGTATATTGGACTGTATTACTTCGAGTTATGTTTAATGTAATTGGTTTCCATACATTATATACTTCCCACCTCATTATTTCAAGTTACACAATGATGTGTATTCATCTCTTATTATTTATTGTATTGTGAACCATTTGAAATACCCCCTCCATCCCTGCACTGTCAATTTTATATAAGTGTATTTTATGGTGCATGTGCAATGGTCCCAGTTTATGTTATGTTGGAGAAGCATGCTGCTGTGACACAAAAATGTCACTGTATTTGAATGCTCACCTATTCTCAATGCACAGGACAATGAACTTGACAGGCAAACGTGTATCCGGCTCAAAGAGCATCTTTAGTAGAGTATGTGTGGAATCCAAAGAACACTTACTTTGTGTTTGCTCTTCTTCGTCAGTGGGAAAGAGATCATCAAGGGACTCCTTCACTGAGAAACTGTCTTTATCCTCCTGTTGGACAAGTATAAAAACATGTTCTCAACAAATCTACAGACCAGCAAGGAAGCAAACTTAATAGACATACATAATTTATCAACCAGCAAAATGGGCATATTTTTGTGTATATTCATTAATATGTACTAGCTAGGAACTTTCAGTAAAAAAAAAAAAAAAAAAAAAAAAGCATGCACATTAATGTAGTGCCTCTAATATATTTTAGTTTCTGAGTGTTTCAGTTCTCACCAGCACCAGTTCGTCTTGGTTGTACTTGCGGATACTGCTCATGAACTGCAGGTGTTTGTTCTGCTCCTCTAGCGTTACCACTTCCTGCTCGCGCTCCTGCAGTTTCAGCTGAGCTCCAGCCAGTTCATCTCGCAGCCACTGGTTCTCCTGGCACAGCCTCCTCACCTGAGCACGCAGTTTCTGCTTCTCTGCCTCCAGAGAACCCAGGTGTGTCGACAGAGCCATCATCATCTGGGGTAATGAGTTCATGGAAAAAAACACAAAAACAAACACCCTCTTTGACCTTAACGGAATACTCCAGCATTTGTACCAAAAAAACAAAAACAAAAAAACAAACAAACAACAACTCACACACACACACCCACACACACACACACACAAAACAAATCTTGCTTCTAAATGATATATATGGCCATTTGGTGAACTTGGTCAATGTTTTACATATGCTACATTTTAACTATAAGGATTTGTGATGAAATCGACATACGAGAACTTCTTATCAAAGATGCCCTAATAAAGTTTTATCCAATTTTTGAACACTAGAGCAATACAGTAAACAGTAACTATGGTAACTAATCCTTCACTTAAGATTTTAATAGAAATCATGTGCAGTCAGACCCACACAAATACTCTACCTGAAAACGTACTGAAAGATTGAACTATATAGATGTTGAGCTTGTTTTACAAACAAACATCGATATAATCATTAATAACCACCTTTATTGATTCATCTGTTGTGTGTTACAATAAATTTTTATTGGTTTCCAGAACAACGGACATTTATTCTTTGAGTTACGAATAAGCGGGTTTTCTGTTCTTTTCTCAACATGGGGAAATATCTCCATTACTATCTGAGCGAACTGCTTATACGGTATGCTACATGTGTTAGCTAGAGATTAGGTTGAAAAGTACTAGAGTACAACTTTAACATGATTTAACAATGATTAACTTAGATACATAGGTGCATGTGTTTATAAACATATACAGAAAAATCTAGGGAGTAACTAGTGTTTCAGTAACAAATTTAGAAGTTAGAAAAATTATGCATGCATGTTAACTTTTTGCCACAAACATTTAGTCATATTCCAGGAAGAGGTTTGGCATGTGAATAACTAACCACTTTATTAGGAACACGTGTACATTCATGCAGTTATCTAATCAGCCAATTTATGTGGCAGCAGTGCAATTCAGATACAGGTCAAAAGTTTCAAGTAATGTTCACATCAAAGATCAGAATGGGGGAAAAAGTTTGATCTCAAAGAGTTTAACCATGGCATGGTTGCTGGTATCAGATGGGCTGTTTTGCATATTTCAGAAACTTTCAGAAACTGCTGATCACTTAGGAAGTTTACACCACTGTCTCTAGACTTTACACAGAATAGTGCAAAAAACAAAAAAAAACATCCACAGTACAAATCAAAGTCACAGAGATACCACTTCTTCATTCTGATGTGAACATTAACTGAAGCTCTTGACCTGTATCTGCATGATTTATTTGCACTGCGCTACTGGAACATAATTGGCTGATTAGATAACTGCATGAATTGTCAGTGTTCCAAATAAAGTGGACAGTGAGTGTAGCTTGCACATAGCACAAAGTAGATGTCTGTTCCCAAATCCCACCTGTGCCTCCCCTAATCCCAGTTCGATTCTGTCCAGGGACTGTAAAATGATGCCACTCTTCTCCTCATCTAGGCTGTTGCTATCACCGGTTGTTCGGCTCAGCAGCTTCTCCTGCAAGTTGTCCAACAGAGTGCGGTTCTCCCCACGCAGAGCCTCAAGTCCTGCGATCACCTGCCGTGTGCTGCTCAAGATCTCCTCTGCTGACAACATGACTCTGGCTTAACTCAGCCCTAAAGAGGAGAAGCAATGTTTGACAATCTCTACTTCACTTCAGCATTTCGACATTATGAAAATAAACTACAAAAAAGGATCAGTTCGAGGAAACATGCTGCTAGGCTTTGAAAGAAAGACAAACACTCTAATGCAATACAGCGGAGTTAAAACACAGAGAGAACTGAACTTATATTGTAATCCCAGAATAAACATTTATTTACTTGATGCCTTGTGCAATAGTGTATCTGTAGAGGGGTACATTTTACATTTCCAAACATTAATTTACCAAAAAAGCAATTAAATGTTGCAGAAAAGTGTTTGCATATCATTAAAGACAGTTGCACTTTACATGATAGATCACTTTTTATATATATAAAAAAAACATCATGCTTTTACTTGTCGAAACAGAAGTGTGACAACTAAAGTCTCCTGAACAACAGCGGCAGGTTCTCCAAGATGCTTGTAAAAACGTACCTGCCGTTTAAACAAAGAATAAAACCTAAGAGAACTGATACAGTTTGAAAAGGATTTAACTTTTGGTTTATTAGTGTCTACTGGCATCTTTGATGGGCCTTTTGGTTACAAAGCCCATTTTGATAAATACAGTATAGTCCTAAAGCCTGGGGAACACATCTACACTACCAAAACTATAAGAAAAGGTCTTTATTAAAAAGCACTTCTCTCAGTTCAGTTCTGTGTTCAATATGATACAAACAACAGATATGAGATAAAATAGGAGCCGAAGATGTGTATCTTCATGCAGACAAGACAAGTCAGGTAGCAACTGATGTTTTACTAGGAACACATCCATTTATAGACAGAGAGAGAGAGAGAGAGAGAGAGAGAAGTCCCTCAGGAGATGACACGGGTGTGTGAATATGACATATTACTGGTTACTACAGAATACTTTATTAACTTTTAGTGATCACTGGATATTTAGTCAAACAGAATGAATTACTCATTCATACTACTTGCTACTCCTGAAAATAACAATGATCATTTCAGTTGACAACAATTTATACAAGCTATCATAGATAAATATTCAGATTATTTCAGCAATAACCCTGGTTAAATATAACTATAAGGCTTTTCACTAAAAAACACTAATAGAAGAACACTAAAAAAAAGTACGTATTAAACCAGGTATACTACTTATTATAATACATGTATAATACATCCGAGCATCATATCATTGTGTGCTCTCAAACAGAAGGTGGAAGTGTACTATCAATACTGATACTTAGGGTTAGGGTGGGACTTAGCGGGGACTAACAAGACTGACGAGTGCCATCTACAGGCACGATATCGCATCTGCAGTCATTTAAGGTGGAGGAGAGAATTCTAGCAACAAAGCAAAAAAACAAAAACAAACAAAAACCGCCAGCCTCCTCACTGCACTTCAAGTCAGCCGTCTAAAAGACTTACATATTTATATATTACAAGTTTAATAGTTGACATTTTCTATAAATGTCATTCTTATGTAATAACTAGCCCAGTTGAACGGTTATTAAATCTACATGCCATGATGTAGGCTACAGTAAAGTAGATGTAATCTTCAGGGTGTAAACACACTACTGACAGCAATAACATACCAATAATCCCTTAAAATGAACGTTATCCCTTATTATGATGCAAAACTCCTTGATAATTACTTACATGTGCTTTGTTTAGAATAAACGGCACAACATTAATTAGTCTGCACCATGTAAAATCAGATTAATAGTATCTTGTAGCGTGGCAATATCGCAAAAGTTTCTTTTTCGTGCTAATAAAACATACGCGATACACTTTTAGAGCCCACTAAACAGGAGTAAACGAAGCAATGCTACTAAGCATTAGTGTATTCTGTAAAGTTATGGATCTGTTTACCTGAGACAAACACTGTGGCGTCGCGGATTAACCTGATGATTCGGTGTTTAAAGGTAACACAACGGCTCAAATATTCCGACAACAGTCCAACATCCCCATCTTATGTCTGTCATAAACCGCCATAGATACAAGAAGAGAGTTTGGTAATTATTCACCGGCGAATATGAATAACCAGAGCTTTACCTGTTCTACTCGTTCCCAGCATGCACAGCGACAGTGATGCGCACCATCCTCTCAGAGAGACAGTAACAAGCTGGCTCCGCCCACTACACACCTGCAGCTCCGCCCACTACACACCTGCAGAACCTCCCAGCACCTCAGTGCTGCTGGTCCACTACAGCCAGGATGTTCCTCCACTACTGAAACTTTTTTCACCTTCAATTATAAAATAAATTGAGCTCACAACCCTTAGCAAAGATGTGAGCATAATAAATTCATCAAATATTAATGTACTAGTGAATTTAAACTGTCTACAATAATATATTTTGGCTATGTATTGAAAGTCACAGAGCATTTTTTTTTAATTCCTGAATATTCCACCAACAAAACCTATTAGGCTCAAGTTGAAATTATTTTATAAGTTACATACTTTTGAGTTTTTAATCCTTTTAATTCAAGTGACTATAAGAACTAAATAAGAAATAAAATACTGTGAATCCATTGCAAGATTCAAAAGTTCTTTAAAAACTAATTTCTTCAGGCTTGCATATTCCCTTTGACATGGATACATAACACTTAATTATAATATATGTTATAGTGTTTTATTTCTAATATTGTATAATATATATATATATATATAATATAAATATTGTGTTTTCATGTTTGTGAATTGTATTTGCATGTTGTATTTGTGAAGTGACATTGGGTGTTATGAAAGGTGCTTTAAAAATAAAATGTATTATTATGATAACTTTGATAATAGTTGGTTGTGAATTCAATCACTGTAATAAAAAACGAAATAAAATAAAAATTAAATTAAATCACAGATCACTGGGCTTGACTGTAATCGGTTGATTTATGGACCTCTGGTGGTCCCTGGACCCCACATTGAGAACCACTGCCTATCTGGTAAAACGACCATATTAGGACCATATTATTATGTTTTGAATTACATTACAATGAGATATGTATGATTGTCCAGATAAAATGGTTTTAAAATGGTAAAGTGGGCAAGTTTGCATAGTAAACTTTCGAGCCAGTCTGGCAACTAAAAGCATGCATTTATTACTTTTGTTGTTGGGCTATTACAATATCCCTTAATGAATGCCTAAGTTAGTTTGTCTATTATCTAATGTAGACAAGTAAGACTGGTTTTCAGGGAGGAGTGCCTTAATGACGTCTCACCATGAAACACTCAACAAAGCAGCTTAAGGAGGGCTGGACGCGTGAAATAAGTGGCTTTAGCCTGTCCCTGTCAGATTTGCTTATCATGACAAGCCACAGTTCCACAGGTCAGGACACACCACTGGAAGTATCACACTACAAGTGAGATGTACAGTTCTGAAAGTAGGGATTTGCAGCTTTCCCTTAGGTGTAAGAGCACAGACGGGTCAAAATCCTAATAAACTTTTTGCTTAAAAATAACCTGACAGCAGGTAAGAGGAGAGAAGTTCTTTTTCTAAGAACTTTAAATGGGCTGAAGTGTGTCGACTCTGCTTGAAAGAAGACAGTAGACAGACCTTTGGTAAGGTATATGTGCCGAAACAGAGTGGGACTATGATGGTAGAAGAGCAGATGTGGCCAGGCCAGGCCGGATATATGAGGCAGGGCTGATTGATGGTTCAGCTGCTTGGCTCAGGGATTGTGGGAGATCAGCTCATGCCATATAAGGACAGTCTGGCAGTGGGAGGGAGCGGTACAGCTCCAAAGAGCAACCTGGGTCAAAAAAGCCACTCTTAACTTTCACTCATTCTCTTATCTGACCTACAGTGTTGAGTATAGACAACATATAATTGAGGATAAAATGTTTAATGTCAGCAGAATGATGATTAAAAAATGTACACTGTCAAATAGGTAAATTCAAGGGTTGATACATAAACTGGTATACCATGATTTTTGGTAGAAGGTGATTAATTAATCTGTCTTTGTTTAAACCTTCAATTGTTATTTTTTCAATTAATATTTTCATGTTCTATTAATGCTTTTAATCCCATTGCAAGTATTTTGACATTAAACACATAATAATAATAATAATAATAATAATAGTGATATTAATAGCATCTTCTCTGGTTAGGTGTTGTTACCAGAGGGAGTTTATTTTATTTACCCATAAACACTCTTCAGTGGTTCATTTCATTTAGGTGATGAGAGAGAGCTGGGGGAAGAGCCATTATTTTCCATAGCTCATGTGTTAGAAGATGTGGGAGAGAGGTGCTAAGCATGGGGAATGTTATTAATGCATATGCATCAAGCCACACTGTGACCCAAGTGTCTCTCACTGCACAGCTGATAGTGTGCATACTGGTCAGATCTACTAAGGGCAGTGTTTGGAAAGAGTGCAGGAACAAAAAGAATGTGCAAGTCTTATAATATGTCCTGTACAGCACATGTGCAGGGACTTTACACTGATGTACAGTATCTGGCAACTTAGCACTTATACATGACTTTCAAATATAGCATAATGTAGCCTAGATTCACACCCACAAACTTAGTGATATAGGTAACTTTACACTGTCTACATGATTAGCTAGTTACTCTGATCTGCAAAGCTAGGAGTTACTGGAAGGTCCTCTGGATAGGTGCATGGTTTAGACAAGAGCTGAGTCAATGCAATTCAATCAGGGACATGTCACGGGGAAATGAACAACTTTGTGACCCAGCACTAAACATAGCACTGGTAACACAACAAGGCATGGGGCAGATTCAAATTTCAATGGAAGAGACGCTTCCATACAAAGTGGAACGGTGTGTACAAATACATGTTTGGCCTGTTTAGATACAATCACATGTAATAGACCGGCACTGTTCTTATATCAACTGTCATTATTCAAGAATCAATCAACATTTTTGTATTTCAATGTAAAGCCAACTTGTTAATAATTTTATATAATGTGCTTATATAACTCAAGCACTCTTATGCAAGACAGAGTTAAATAAAGATGAAGTGGAATAAAAGTTATGTATCTGGTTACTTGGTGTGTGTGTGTGTGTGTGTGTGTGTGTGTGTGTGTGTGACACATTTATAAGTGGGTGCTGAACTGGATGCTGGTTTGGAAAACATAGCTTTCAAAGTTTTGAATGCAGCCAAGGCCTAAGACTCCCTGCATGTATATAAGCCACGTGTGTGTTTGCCTTAGTGCACAGAATGACCCGCAAATGCAAGAGCTATTATACTGCAGGGCAACATCAAGCATTATAGGCTAAATATATCTCACACTATGCAGTCATCTGGACTTGAAATATTGTGAGGATCTAGCAGTGTGACAAGGATGGAAGATAAAAATTAAAAACAAATAAAATGTAAAATTATAAAGTTTTGGTCACCACAGTCAAAGGATTCAGATTTTTAAAAAAATTCATGACAGTCTGTAAAGGATTCTGCGGAGGTTTTTTGTCAACGAAAAACAAAGAAACCAAAAATGCTTGATTTTCCTGCAGCTTTTTTTAAAATGCAGTTTTTGGTGTTTTTTGTGGGGTTTATTTTTTTGAAGAAAACTACTTGAATTGGAAAGTTTTGTAATTGCATGAAATTGTTTTGCACAGTCAGTGCACTGTTTGTTGGTAAATGAGACCTTTTAGCTGTACCATGTTCAACACACATCAATTGAAGAGGCCTTTGACTGAATGCGTGTTGTGATTGATTTTGCATTAATTTCTGTGATCACAAAATCCCATAATTCTGGATGAACTGTCATGAGTTTTGCAGTTTCATTTGCAAAAGTTTTAGTGATGGTTTCTATTGTTGCAGTTTTTAAAGTGTATTTTTTTTTCTTCACTGTTTTCCCTAAATACCCAGGATAGCCTAGGAGCTCAAATTAAGGAGCCAGAATGTTCATAATTAATGAACTGTTTAAAAATAATCTTAAATTTTTTTTTTCTGATCTTGCTAAGAGGTGTGTAAAATGTTGCACATTAAATCTCTGTGTATTGCACGATAAGACAGCTTAATTTTATTTTGCAATGTTTGCATTGATTGTAAGGTTGGTTTATAGCATTGTAGAAATACTGCACAATTCAGGTTTGTGACAGCAAGATGTCATTCCACAGACACAGCACTTTGCACAAATGAACGGTCTGTACCACACATGCAGTATGAACAGTGAGGGAAAGAAGTATTTGATCCCCTGCTGATTTTGTACGTTTGCCAACTGACAAAGAAATTATCAGTCTATAATTTTAATGGTAGGTTTATTTGAACAATGAGAGCCAGTATAACAACAAGAAAATCCAGAAGAACGCATGTCAAAAATGTTATTAATTGATTTGTATTTTAATGAGCATTCCTCCTCCTCCAAACACGTCGAGTTGAGTTGATGCCAAAGAGCTCCATTTTGGTCTTATCTGACCGCAACACTTTCACCCAGTTGTCCTCTGAATCATTCAGATGTTCATTGGCAAACTTCAGATGGGCATGTATATGTGCTT
>JAOUWY010000076.1:17139962-17154178 GCA_025728095.1 Prietella phreatophila | reverse complement strand
ACACACACACACACACACACACACCCACCCATATATACATGGTCACCCAGTGCTCCAATAGTTGACTACATCTATGAAAACAATGTTGTAGCTCATTTAAGGTTGGGCTAAGTTTCAGCTAGCCCAATGTTGGGTCCTTAACCACAGCCTTTAACCCTCATCTGGTCAGCTACATGCTTGAACTGCATCCTGCTTCAGTTCTAAGTTGCTTGGAAGCATGTGTCAAATGGGAAAATGCTATAAATAATTGAGCTGCGATGAGCCTCTATCCAAGTGACTCTTTTCAATGTAACTTTGAACCTAATAAGTTACAAGCAAAATATTGACAAAATATTCTTCAACACAGATGCCTTAACAGTTATCAAATCTTTAAGACAGGAAATGTTGGTTTTGAATTTCTCTGGGAACTTCTCCACAACTCCCTTTGTCACTAACCAGACAGGGACAGGCAGAAGGTGCATGGGCGGGAACAGCTGTCACCCTGTCTCTGGTGTTGTGATGTCGGTTCTTTCCTTTTAGAATCCAAGCCTCCTAACAGAGAGTGCTAATCTCCAATAGATTGAGAGCATTCATGGACTGTGCAGCCAATGGGCATTAACCATTGGAGTATATAAACCAAGGTCTGACATTTTGAAGAGCTGGGCAACCCCTACATTGGCTTTGGTGAACAGGATCTGATCCCAAGGACTGTTACGTTGTTCTCTCGTGCAGGTAAAGCAATGGTGACTCTACAGATTGAGGCATGTGGGAATTGGGGAATGCTTGTGCAGAAAGCACGGTTAACGGTGGATTTAAAAAAACAAAACAATTTTGAATGAAGGTATCCAACAATTTTCAACAGAAATTGCTAAAAATTCATCACTATCTATGGGGTTGTGGTGTGATTATTTGGAGCCTTCTAAATTTTTTTGTTGGATTCCTGATGGAGAAAAAATATTCTGTTGTATATTGAAACCAGTGTTAATCCATTTTATTTAAATTGAATGAAATATGAAATGAGCCAAGTATGTAACCCCTTAAACTCCCAAGACCTGTCGACAAATTTCTCACTCTTTAATTACTGAATAATTCATAGATGTTAATAAATAACATGCTTTAAAATAAATAACTGAATAAAATGGTATGAATTTAAAGGGTTTAAAAGCACCAAAAATAATCAAATTCTTAAAAAATGCATTATATTCTATAAAAAATGTGAGAACAGCTGGAGTGGTCTTGCCATCTATGCTAGAATTAGCTCTGTGTGTGTGTGTGTGTGTGTGCGCGCGAGTGTGTGTGTGAGAGTGACAGCTGTTATGTAAGGTCAGCTGCTGTGGCAGAAGGGCAATATGACTTAGGGTATGATTTAGAGTGTGTTTAATTTTCCAAGTATGTTTCAAATACAATGTCCTTGTTGAACCAAAATGCAGAGAGCATTAATTTTTCATTTTAAATTAATTCTGTAGTATATTTCTTGTAATTATGTGCTTGATTTATGAGTATCTCTTCAACCAACATCAACACTAGTATGAAATACTTTTTTTGTCATTAATAATGGGAGATTATGCTTTCTGACATGGACAGAGTTCTAACTTTGCTTCAAACATTCATGTACACCAACCCCCAAATAAACGAGAGAGGTGCATATACTAGCTGAACAGAGTTTGCAGTCATGCTAAAAATATCATCTGTGGTCTGATACATATAAGCATGTGGACCATGCCCCAACCATTTTATGCAGTAACTTGAAACGTTAGTTTCAGTTAGCCAGACAACTAGTTACTGTGTGACCCAGGTATACACAAGTCCCAAATATGTCACCCCTGACTGCTAGGAATAATTATAGGTCTCTGTTAGCAAAAAAAAAGTAGCCTTTACATTATTTGTTACCCATGCACTTTTCACAGATCACCTAAAAACTGCAATCATGACTAAGAACTGCAACAATGACTACAAGATGAAGTTTCCTATGGAGGAGGAGTACCCTGACCTCTCCCAGCACAACAACCATATGTCCAAGGTACTGACCAAGGACATTTACAACAAGCTGAGAGGAAAGTCTACCCCAAGTGGCTTCACTCTTGATGACTGCATCCAGACTGGTGTGGACAACCCTGGTAAGCAGGCCTGTACAAATACACAGTTGGTCTAAGCAATGCACCATTCCATCTTGAAACATTTTAGCTACACTACCAAAATAATAATTTGGGTTAGATAAGATTTAATTTAAATGACTAATGTCAAACTTGAGATAAATTCCAGTATTAAAGGCATCTCAATTCCATTAGAGTTTCATAAGACATGCTATTTTTTTTATCCTGTGTCCAGGTCATCCTTTTATTATGACCGTTGGTTGTGTTGCCGGTGATGAGGAGTCCTACGAAGTCTTCAAGGATCTCTTTGACCCTATCATTTCCGACCGTCATAGTGGTTACAAGCCCACCGACAAGCACCATACTGATCTGAACTGGGAGAACCTGAAGGTGTGGAAAAATACACAAAATTTCAAAATCTTAGGGATTTTGTGGAGGCATAATATTTTCTTGATGTCCTCCATTCTTTATGTAGGGTGGTGATGATATTGACCCCAACTACGTTCTGAGCAGCCGTGTACGTACTGGCCGTAGCATCAAGGGTTTCACCCTGCCCCCCACCAACAGTCGTGGTGAGCGCAGAGCTGTGGAGAAGCTGTCCATTGAGGGTGAGTCTCAGCCATGAGTCTACCACAAGCTAGGTACAGTACATTCCCACTGGTAAAAATTAAGATTTGGTCCTGCTTCCTTTCACAGCTTTGACCAGCCTGGATGGTGAGTTCAAGGGCAAGTACTACCCCCTGAAGGACATGACTGACAAGGAGCAGGAACAGCTGATCGCTGACCACTTCCTGTTTGACAAGCCTGTCTCTCCACTGCTGCTGGCTGCTGGTATGGCTCGTGACTGGCCTGATGCAAGAGGCATCTGGCACAATGACAACAAGACCTTTCTGGTCTGGGTGAATGAAGAGGACCATCTGCGTGTCATTTCCATGCAGAAGGGTGGCAACATGAAGGAGGTCTTCAAGAGGTTCTGCGTTGGTCTACAGAAGGTAAGACATCCAGAAGTCTGAAAACACTTAGATCTGAATAGAACTCAAAAGAATTGACATCCTTGTTCTGCACGTACACAGATTGAGGAGATCTTCAAGAAGCACAACCATGGATTCATGTGGAATGAACACCTTGGTTTCATCCTGACCTGCCCATCTAACCTGGGTACTGGCCTGCGTGGTGGTGTACACGTCAAGCTGCCCAAGCTCAGCACACATGCCAAATTTGAGGAGATCCTGACCAGGCTCCGTCTGCAGAAGCGTGGCACAGGTATACATTGTTATTACTGCAAACTGCCAAGACCTCCTGACTGAATACTTTGAACTGCTTGACCCTCATTTTTCACTTGTCCAGGTGGTGTGGATACCGCTTCTGTTGGTGGTGTGTTCGACATCTCCAATGCTGACCGTCTGGGTTCATCCGAAGTGCAGCAGGTACAGCTGGTGGTTGATGGTGTGAAGCTCATGGTTGAGATGGAGAAGAAGCTGGAGAAGGGCGAGTCTATCGATGATATGATCCCTGCCCAGAAGTAAAGTGGAAGTAGTGTTTCTTTTTGTATTTGTTCTTATGATTAACCTTACCATCTAAGGAGCAAACAAGCAGGAGAAGTGCGCCTGACTGACATTTCCAAGAGAACTACATCCTGCTCCCTCTCTTTCTTACTTTACATATTTTCTCTTTTCCCCATTAACCAGTTTCTTTTCCTCCTTTTTACTGTCACTCTTTTTCAATCTTCCTGTAACATCTTGGGATCAAATCGCCGCATAGATCAGGAAGCCCTGACTGTGCTGTATTCACCTTTGTTTTGATTGTACAAAGTAATTAAAAGCCCCATGAAACAATCAACTCTATGTGTTATATCTCCTAATTCTATCTCATGTGTGACCACAAAACCACAATCAATATTAATACAAATGGGGATTATTAATATGATTTGTTCTAGAAAGCAGAATTAAAAAAAAAAAATCTAACCAGATCATCTCAAGATTTATGAAAATATGGATTCCTCCCATAAAGCTAAAATTTTTTTTGAGTGAAATTTGTCATAACTATTTAAATACTGCTATATAATAAGTATTATAAATGTAATGTAATCAAGATATTACTTAATTAAACCTTTTAATATTTACTTTGAGTGACCTTTTTAGCTAGCAAAATTACTTTTTTTTGCTTTATTTGATTGTCTAAATAAAAATATTTGATTTATTGGATTTCTAAAAACCACAAATAGACACAAAGGGTTTAATAGCACTAATAAATTATAGATTGAGCACTTTTTGCCATCTATGTCCCCCAAAACAGCCCAAATTCCCATGATCATTGGTCCATCATATCATCCCAGAGATGCTAACCACTGTGCACATAAAAAAATAATAAAGACAGGTAAATAAAAGGAAAAACTGGTTGTTCTGTTATGCCGCAGAGGTCTTTTTGCTGGTATAGTTTTGGTTAATTATATACACTTGGAGCAAAGTCATTGCAAATCAACACTAAACTATTCCAAGTGATGGCCTTTATCCTGTGATTAAATATTTCTACCCTGATAGGAGTGTCTTCCTGGATGATCCCACCCCCCTACAGGGCACAGGAAAAGGATGTAAATCATATACTATAACTTTCAGAGTCGCCAAATCTCAGTGCAATTATACACACATGGTAGATTTTGAGCCGGCATTTATATACGGCACCATCCACAATCATCACTGATAAATCATTGGGTTTATAAGGATGCAAATAAGATTAATTCTAAGGCTTTTCATTGTACTTGCATATGGACCAACTCCTTGGGGAGATACTGTTTTCTAGGCCTCTGGTTTCTTTTCCTTGTCATACTACCTCCCTTTATTTTTTGCAGTTATATACTTTAAAATATTCTCTCTGTTTGCCACATTGGCATGGGCACTGTTCCACTGTTAGCGGTGAACACATAAAGCACAGACAGGCTTTAAAGTCAATGAGTTTATTCCTCAGTCACCTCAGCTGTTCCCCTTTCAGTTCACATACAAGCAGAAAAATAATCTAAAACTTTTAAAAGAAAAAAATGAAATCATAATTTACCTACACAATTTTACATATGTATACAGTCAGTTAGCCTTGCAGGAGGAGAAGAGACAGTAGGCGATGATTTACCTCAGGAGTCAAAACTGCCAATGCTAACCTAGCAGACAGTCTTACTTTTAACCAGAAAATGACTTCTTTTAACTTAACCTGCTTAAAAATGGAGCAAAACAAAAATACATGTTTTTGACGCTGTAGGTATGTGGAAGGTAATACACACAGACAAGAAAAAAAAGGCATTTTTACTCAGGGTAACTAAGGCTACTTCTTATTTTAATGTCATGACAAGCCACATGACCAGCAGGGGCTATTATTTTTTTAAATTATTTCACCAAAGAACATAGTGAACACAACACTTATTGTAGTGTTTACCAAACCAGTCTTCAGTCTTTCCTCCCAACACACCCGCACCAGGTCTTCAGGATTCTCCAGTGTTCAGGTGTACTGGGAGCTGTGACACAGCAAAATGTGGAGCATCTGGGATCCCTGAGGACCAGTTTGTGAAACAGTGACTTAACGTAACAGTGTTGAGTACTTAACCCCTTAAGCACATTTATATTTTGTAACTATGATGAATTATTTTGCAATTCCAGTGAAACCAATAGGAAATTTATGTACGTATGCACGAGTGAAGAATGTATAACTGGACCCGCCCACATGTCCCGCTAGTTTAAGGGGTTAAGACTACTTATGTTTATTAACTAATGAACAAAAGTCACACAGTGTTTTTATTTTAATTGAAAATTCAATCCCCCTACACACAAAGACATACATAAACACACACACACACACACACACACACACACTCGGCTAGAATAGAGATTTTTCATATGTTTTCTAGGACATGAGTGTTCACGCTATATGCTTCCATAATAACTACTTGAGACCAGTTCAACCTTTAAGGCTTTGCCCTTGACTGCATTTGATTCTAACCAGATCCATGACCAGGTTTTTAAATAGTGTATCATTTGGTTTTATGTAATCCCAGAATCTTGGTGACAACTAATTGAATCAGCAAGGCACCAAGTCATTAAAGAAGCAGACTGAGCTCTGAATTGTGAATGCTCCTTGATTGTAAACATGAACTGGCATGTTCTGGCATCCATGTTAAAAACAGGTCACAATGCATAAATCATTGATCAACAACGCTAGTACAACCAGGGAAACGATAAACAGCAATCCAAAGAAACCCAAGAGTTTTTCTTACTCCAGAGCCTCTATCAAAAAGACATGGCATTTACACTGATTTATTTTTTTATATTATAAGCAAATTTATCAAATATTTCTTATTATGAGAATATTACAACTTGTAGACATCTACCGATAGGCATTTTTACAAATTTCAAGTTTATAATTGTATTATTCTATTAGAAAATAATTCCAAGCATTTGTTTATAGAAGCTAAATTATCTGCCAACAGAATAAGACAACTTCAAACTGGAAATTAGCAAATGTCTAGAAATAAGCTACCCATGTTATAGTTATTAAAATAATCTCATAATAAGAAGTTAATTTGAGTATATTTAATATGCTTGCTAAAATTTGTGAAGTTTCCATAGACTAACAAGAATCAAAATCTGAAAAAATAAAAGTAAAATAAAAAAAATGTAATCTTGATTTTAGAATTATTATTATTATTATTATTATTATTATTATTATTTACCATGGTAATTGTTCAGTGAAATTTAGGAACATACTCTCTTTAGATAGCCCTTGTGCCTTAGCAAACATTTCAGAACAGTGCTCATAGGAACTGTACAGCTATAATTTCATGAAGGATAGCTGGCACTGGATGGTCAGTACATCTCTTCACATGCTAATATCACTACATCAGTGCACTATGGCACACAGTAATAATGACACTGACTTAGAGAAGCCATTTTGAACTAGGAATACAAAGTAATTTACATCAAACAGTGCTGAAATTATATCACAGGATAATTTGGCAGATGTTTTAGCACCCCAACACTTGTCACATTATCAAAAATATTGTACATCTACGACTGTTAGGTGACAGATCCAAGGCTACAGCTAGATTTGTACGCTCCAGGGTTTTATACAAATGAATGCTGAAGCAATTTTGCACAGTGCATGTAAATATTTCCTTAAGATGGTGAATGCTTCTACCAAATCAATGGAATGCTGCTGTTTCGTGTCCGTTTAGCAGGATCCTCTATTGGCTGTATAACAGAGGCTTCTCACCAGCATAATACTTACAGAACAACAGAAGGAGTGTTGTGTTTTGACTTGGCTTGACAGGCGCAGTGTACCATTTAAGGCAGGGGTGTCAAATCTAATCCGCAAAGGGCCGGTGCGGATACAGGTTTTCATTCCAATCATCCACCTTTTTAATCAGATGATCTTGGCTTTCAGTAGACTCAGGTGTGTTTTCTGCTTTATTGGAACGGAAAACCTGCATCCACACCGGCCCTTTCCAGATAAGACTGGACAACCCCTGATTTAAGGGGAAACACAGTTAAAAAAAAAAAAGTGATTCTCACTCAACCCTAAAGTGCTACTGTACAACAAGAGAAGTTGCATTACTGAGAACAACTGCTGAAACGCAGACAAACAAAAAGCCATAAGGCTACAATGTTAGTGGCTTAGAAGAGCAGCCATCACCTATCCCCAAATCTCACAGGATTATACAGCTTTTTATTCCAATTAGGCAGCTCTTAAACCTGTGTTTAGGCTGTTTTTCCATCCACAGAAAATGTTAATATAAAATACACACAAAAGAACTGGTCTTCAGGACATGTTTGATAATCGAAGTGTTCAGGATGGTGCAAGTTTTAAAGGAACAAAAAGAAATGTTCAAAATTTAATAGCAGCTGTTAAAAGGAAATGACATGAAGGGCTGTGATGCCGTGGTGATGATAAATATCTGTCAAAACTTTAATAGCAAATAGCTTGGCTAAGACACAGAGTAGGAATCAGTGGGGAGGGGATTTCGTTCAGCTGGGCATGTATGTGGCAACCACGATGCTCTCCATGTTTGTTTCAGAGTCTGTATGAGTGGGCATAGGGAGGTTGCCATTATTTTGTCCCCTGCTTTGCTTCCATACCCTTCTGCCCACTGTTGCCGTTTAAAGCTCCAGCTCTTTGGACACTTTGGTAGCAATGTCCCGAAAAGCTAGTGGCGCCCCCCATAGGCGCTTGAATCGAACCCCGCTGGCCTCTGTAGGCAGGTGGCCTACTTCAGCCTCGAATGCTACCCGGGAGCCGGCAGCACCGTGTGTGCAGGAGAGCAGGAATGGACCAGCCTGGTGCACCTGGCAACCGCAGCCCTGCGCTGCCTCACGGACTGCCAGTACCACCTCGGCTGGGTCCCGCGCGCTCTGCACCTTCACATCCCAGCCACATCGGGGGGGCCGGGGCTCTGCCGCTTTTTGATACCCAGATAGATGGCGACTGTGAGAGAGAAAAAGAGGAAGGGAATGTTTGGGGAGGTGGTGGGTTGAAATGAAACATAAGAGATGAAAATAGGTGTGGGCAGAATATGTGGCGAATGGGTGGATAGTGGTTGGGGTGGGGAGCGGAGGGGAGGGAACAGGAGAGGAGGTGGAAAAAGGGTATATGTTAGAAATCTTGCAAGACAATGAAAGAATATGCTCTGAATTAAACAATTTGATAAATTCATTGTTTTACCTGCAGGTTCTTCAGAGCAAGTTGATATCCAATAAACATTTGGTATTACATGTAAATGTTTAATCGATTAGGACTATAATATTATAACAGTACTAAAATAACTACTCAAATTTTTACTCATTGCTCTGATATTTGTTTATGCGTTTCTCTTTGAAGATTTGAATACTAAAAGAGGAATATATTTTTATTCCCATTACAATGTAACGTTGCGTACTAATAATATGTATCTAAATATATAATATACATTTCTAACATAATATTACACTGTAGGTACTTGCAATGCATATGTCTACATATACTCACTCTTTGCACACTGAAACTTGAGATACTTACATTTAGTCCCTCAATATCACACAGTTGTTAAACATGTATTTATACATATATATTATACAAATGCAATATCTACTGCAAGGTCTCTGAACTGGCACTTAAAACATGCTTAATATCAAGCATTGATACAGAACTGCGTTCAGCTACAGCATGGACTCTGTTGATGAACGCAGTTGGGTTTGTTCTCAGTCACCCATGGCAACAAACAAAACCAGCAGGCATGTAGCAAAGTTTTACAAATCAACCACCATAAATTCAGGCACACAGCACGACCTTCAAATCACACCAAGTTAATCATAATGATGTTCTTAATGGCCTTTCAGTTAATGTCCAATTTAAGGGCTCTTATTTCAAGCAATATCTGCAGTTAGAAAGTGCATACGGGTCAAAGGGGACGGGGCAGATGAAGGAAGGGGGTCTAATCTAAAAATAAAATGCTAGATATTTAACAGTTGGTGCACATCACACAAAGTGCACAGAATAGATGCTCTGGGTATATGCACAGGTTATATATTTTAAAAAAAATTACCTGGTGTTCTTAACCTGACAGTTTGCTTCTGGGGCGTTTGAGGGGAGGAGAGAGAATCAGTTTTAATGGTTAGAGTCGGTTTTGTGAACACAGATCCCAGAGAGCTGGAAATAAATTACAGGCAAATGTCACTTTCTACATTTAATCTGTGTTCAGAAAACTGCTCCTAAGTTCATTTTCAGCTATGTTTAAATCTTCACTGTCTATAAAAAGTGCACAGAAGATCTAAAGGAAAAAGTCTTAATTGACTCTGTCCTCGTCTGCATCTGTAATATAGATTCACACAGCTGGAAATATTCTATCCTGACTTAAGTAAACATAACTGAAATTTTGGTCTGGAATGATGGAAAACGTTCAAATTAAGTCTATACACTCTTACCTTGTGACCGGAGATCTGCAGACTCTCTCAGGTTCGTCTGTGACCCTCAAGAACAAACAAAGTTTTGAGTTAGGAATCAGCTGATAGAGAGCATCACTCTACATTAAACCCACTAACCACTGCTAATAAGACAAAGTGGAATATCTACATATATTTAATGAGCATATGTACCAGAATAATAATATGAACCATTTATATTAACTATATAATAATGTAATAACCAATATAATATCACTATTTACAGTAAACGTGGATTTGTACATGTGCCAATTTGCTTAGACTTCGTATTTTTGGGAATACTGGTTACCTAAAGACGGAGTCAAGAATAAAAGGGGACCTATTATGCAAAATTCACTTTTACATTTTGTTTGAACATAAATGTGTATTGACAGTATGTGTACACAACCACCTTATAATGCTTAACATGCACCTGATCCTTTTTTATCTTCCCAATATAAACAGTGTCTCAAAATGAGTCGTTTGTGTTTTCTATCCAATGTGACGTCACATTATAGCAGGCCCCGCCCAAGACTGTTGACGGACTCTGCCCAATTATCATATCACCTCCCCCGAGTGAGCTGCACACAGTCCGCTATGTTCTCTTTGCTGGAGCAGCTACAGTGATGAGAAGAATGTCTCAGCTTCGTAAGTGTTGTAGGCTGTAAGAATCAACATAAGAGTCTTCACGTACTCCCGGTATCAGAGCCACTGAAGTCGCAGTGGAGAAGTTTAATTTTTAAAGGAAATGTGCCCCAAAAAATAGCTACATTCGTGTATGTTTGTGCAAATCATTTTGCACCAGACTGCTTTGTGAATGAGGGTCAATACAAAGCTGGATTTGCTGAAAAGATGATTCCTAAGAATGGATCAGTACCAATTGTTCGTGATCCAGCTTCATATCCAGAAGACTCAAGCATCGCACTTTATATTTTGTGAATGTTTGCAAATTGCCTTTCTGAATGTGCTTTTAGCAGATTCCACGGCTAATGTGGATAAAGTTACCATAGTCTCTAATTGTCTTCACAGAGACCAGAGCTATGTCGTCATTTTATTTATAAACACTTACTGCCTGTATAATTCATACATTCTGGTTCACACATAGGTCTGAACACCGGTATTTACGGTGGCAGTCATATTGGTTATCCTGATTTCTTGTTGCCTTAGTATCCGAAGCACAGCCTTCTTCTGGAAAAGGGGTGGGGAGCAGCAGCTCATTTGCATTTAAAGAAATACATACAAAAACAGCGTGTTTCTGCATCCACCCAAAAAAGAGCATTTTCAGCATGGATAATGATCCATGACGTTTTTGAACTGAAACATCACAGACACATTCTGAGGACACCTGAGACTTGTATTAAATCTTGTAAAAAGCGGCATAAAAGGTCTCCTTTAAATATATACATTCTCTTCAATATCCTATTAAAATAGCATATTTATTTGAGTAAATGTTTACAACCCCACACATTTGGTGCTCAAAGCAGCCAAACATGATACAGCAGAAACCTATCATAACTTGTTGCATGAAGACACTGGCAGTTTCCGGGCACTATTGTATCCAGTTCTTACTTGCTGTCGCTATTATCCACAAGAATCCCCATTAAGCTGTTTACACAAGTAATTAGGATTTAGCCTGCAGAGTGAGCAGTCTAAATGCTCTTTCTAAACTATACCAGACATAGCACCATATATATATCACCATAGTATTCTTGAGAGGAATAAAATGAGCTCAAACAGGCAGCTGAGTTTATGGTTCAAATATTCGAGTTTTTCACAAAGGAGTCACAAGATGAATCATGACATAAACTGGTCTAAGCATGCAACTAGACCAGTGGATGACTGGTGAGGAAAGGAAAAATAAGAAGGAAGAAAAACACAGCAGAGAGATGCAGCCCATATTACAGTGCCCCCTAGTAACCAAGAACACCTGTGGCTTAGCCTCCTTGTGGAGGGTGTCCATAATTGTCTTCTGGACAACTGTCCAGTCAGCAGTCTTCCCCATGATTGTGGTTGTGTGTACTGAACCAGACAGAGATTCAAGGCTCAGGAAACCTTTGCAGGTGTTTTGAGTTAATTAGCTGATTAGAGCTTGTCTAAGGTCGACATTTCTGTATTATAGATTCATTATTAGAATATTTTGAGATACTGGACTTTTGATTTTCCATGAGGGGTAAGGCGTAATCATTAACATTAAAAGAAAAAAAGGCTTGAAATATTTCACTTCATGTGTAATGAATCTAGAAAATATGAAAGTTCCACTTGTTGAATTGAATTGCGGAAAAAACTAACTTTTCCACAATATTCCAATTTTTTGAGATGCACCTGTATATATCAACATTTCTTGGGGTATTTAGATGTGCTAGTGACAATGGCCTCAAGGGGGAGCTCTACTCCTCAGTTCCAGTGAAAAGGCACTGAACATGGGTGTGGTGTGCAGAAAGGGAGGGGGGCAGGGGAGATGGAAAGTGGAAAGATGGGAAGACTTACTAACTGTTTTTGATCCATGTGGCAGAGGGCAGCCAGAGGCGGACTTGTTTGAGCTCTGACGCTTAGAAGGGTCAAGATTGACCCTAAGAGATGGAAAGGGGAAAGTAGGAAAGAGGATAATATGACAGAAAGAGAGACAGAAACAGAAAGAGAGAGTGAGAGAGCAGAAAAGGTTGACAGAGAAACAAGACTGGCAAGGAAACTAACTGCCAAGGGAAAAAAAAGCAAAAAAGACAGAGCACCCGAATTCAGCCAAGAAAATAAGAGGCAATAATGTGCACTGGGAGAGTTAGAAGCACCTGGTTAATAAAGAAGGGACATTGAGGGAGAGTTAATGCAGCATATGCACACAATTATTCGGATAATGCTGCCTCATGTGAAGATCATCGTTAGCTGATTACACTAAAAGGTTCCTACTGCCTACTGGCATTGATTTTCAGTTCCTAGGTAATAAGGGAGGTATGAGGCGGATAACCAAATAGTAAAAAGCTGTTTCAGTGGATAGAAAAAACACCTCCTGACTTTAGTTGGAAGAGCCAACATTTCCTGCTAGATGATTTCATAATTTTTAGCAGATCATCTGAATCGAAGAGATGAAGATCTTCTAGATGAATCCATTCACTTTAATGCATTCTTGTAAAACACATGTTCTTCATTCATGCTCAGAAAATAACTTTGCTGGATGTACTGTAAATCTACTGTAAAGAACTGCTCATTATAGCGGTTTGAGGAAAAGGGTAAACCCAGCCAACAAAATAGAGATTTAACAATCTTAACACTGTTGATTTTAAATTTCACTGATTATATATACAAAAAGCTGACAACTCATGAACAGGTCTGCCTGAAGAAAGGCCGTGTGACAGAATATACATATACGTACGTACAGACACACACACACACACACACACACACACACACATACATATAACATTTTGTCAGAACGAAATCAGTTGAGTTCACCTCTGCACACTATGAACAAAAAATATAAATAAAAAAACACCTTCTCTCTGTCCCGCATATGCATGCCTGTAGTCTGTTGTCTTGCCTTACCTGCGTGTAAGCTTGGAGGTGAGTTTGCTTAAGAGGTTTGAGGTGGCGCGGGTGCGGGTGTGGGGCAGCGGGCTGGCAGCACGGGACAAAGTGGGGGAGGCTGGTGGGGCATGCGCAGGCACCCGGCGCTCCCGGAGCTGACCGCCATGAAAAGTGCTGCGGACAGTGGAACCTCGGGTCAGGCGGGAGCGTTCGGCTGAGGAGGAGGAAGCCACCCCTGCCCCAGATATGCTGTGTGTGGAGGGAGAGGCTGGAGGTAAACGGTGAGAATGTGAGCTGGGGAGAGAGAGGGGGGAAAAAAAAGAAAACAAATTTTCAGTTATAGGTTGCACAGAGACAGGACAAACTGAGTGCAGTTAAAGGCAGGAGCAGTATTATCAGATAACAGACAGATGGGGCCTTCAACAGCATGGCGAAATCAATCAAGCGTGAATGCGCCGAGTCACCCGGCTATGAGATTCCTCTGTCTCAGTCTCTTATTTATTCTCTCTGAGGACAGATACAGCTGGTTCTCCTGAGCAGAAAACACACATAGCTGATCATAAGAGAGTAAGTTAGGAGAGTGGTAGGAGGGAGCAGTGTAAGGGAAACTGCAAATACAGTCATGGACGAATTTATTGGCACCCCTGGAACTTTTTCAGAAAATGCACCATTTCTCCCAGAAAAGTGTTGC
>JAOUWY010000076.1:17087067-17100637 GCA_025728095.1 Prietella phreatophila | reverse complement strand
GCGTGATTTCCAGACACGCCCACACATGACCCTATGACCTGACGTGACGAGGGCACTACGTCGCTGCTGACGACGTCCGTGCATGCGCAGCAGCGCTCGATGCGCGCCGCCGCTCTGGGAGAACCGTGATAGTGCGGACGGAGTCCGCGCATGCGCAGTAGCGCTCGACGCGCGCCGCCGCTCCAAGGGAACCGTGACAGTTCTGCAGATAGAAACGCCTTGTTCAAGCGGACAGAAAGGGTACAGTAACTCAGATAACCACTCTGTATAACTGCAGTGAGCATAAAAGTATTTCAGAATGCATGACATGTTGAACCTTGAGTCAGATAAACTACAACAGCAGAAGACCACGTCAGGTTCCGCTTCTGTCAGCCAAGAACAGAAAGCTGAGGCTGCAGTGGGCACAGACTCACCAAAACTGGACAGTTGAAGACTGGAAACATGTAGCCTGGTCTGAAGATTTCTCCTGAGGCACAAAGATGGTTATTTCAGAATTTGGCACCAACAGCATGAATCCATGGACCCAACCTGCCTTGTGTCAACAGTCCAGGCTGGTGGAGGTGGTGTAATGATGTGGGGAATGTTTTCTTGGCACAGTTTGGGCCCATTAATACCAATAAATCATCGCTTGACTGCCACAGACTATTTGAGTATTGTTGCTGACCATGTGCATCTCTTCATGGTCACAATTTACCCATCTTCTAATGGCTACTTACAACATGATATTGCACCATGTCACAAAGCAAAAGTCATCTCAGACTGGTTTCATGAACATGACACTGAGTTCAATGTCCCTCACTGGCTGTTTTTTAGAACGGGAGATTTGTCAACATGGACCAGAATCTCAAAGGAATGTTTCCAACATCTTGTAGAATTCATGCCATGAAGAACTGAGGCTATTTTGAGAGCATGGGGAGGCCCTACCCAGTATTAGTCATATTCTTAATAAAGTGCTCAGAAAGCATATACTTATGGAATTTGGCAGATGCCCTTATCCAGAGAGATTTGCATAAGTCTCTACCAATAAATACATCAGCATACTGGTTCATTAGTTCAGGGACTAAGAGTATTATCAGTCTAAAAACCCTTTTGGGGAGGTAGTACATTATGAAAAACACACAAGACACCACAAGAAGTTTTTAACTAACAGTGCTAATTTAAGCACTTCATGAAGTGGTAGGTCCTTAGTTATCGTTTGAAGACACCCAGTGACTCAGCTGTTCAGACATCTAGGGGAATTTCATTCCACCACCTAGGCATGAGAACAGAGAAGAGCCCTGATGCATGCCTTTCTTGTACCCTGAGACACAGTGGGTCCAACCAAGCAGTGCATAGAGAATCAGAGGGAACATGATGCTGTGCGGGGTGTGATAAGTGCTTTAAGGTAGATGAGTGCTGGTCCATTTCTGGCTTTGTAGGCAAGCATCAGTGTTTTAAATCTGATGCAGGCAGCTACTGGAAACTAGAGGAGGGAGCATAGCAATGGACTGGTGTGAGAGAACATCGTAAGGTTGAAAACAAGGCATAAGGCTGCAATCTGGATCAGTTGCAGAGGTTGAATAGAATTCAGAGGCAGATCTGTCAGGAGTGAGTTGCAATAGTTCACTCTTGAAAGGCCTACATGACAAGGGACCGATCAAACACCTGAGTTGCCTCTGTTGATAGAAATGGATGAATCCTTCTGATGTTGTAAAGGAGAATTCGGTATGAAAGTGTCAGTTCAACAATGTGAGAGGAGAAGGACAGTTGCTTGTCCATGGTTACCCAAAGGTGGTGTGCAGATGTGGAGCCTCTTCATGTCACCTGATATGACTGTCCCTTCAGGTAGGAAGCAAACCATTGCCATGCTGTGTCACAAATTCCAAGCCTCATGAGGATGGAAAAGAGGGTTTTATGGTTGACTGTATCAAATACTGAGGACAGGTGAAGGGGGATGAGGACTGATGACAGTTTGGCTGATATAGTGGAATGGAGCTTCTCAGTGTTGGCCACAAGGGCTGTTTCTGTGGAATGTCCTGCTTTGAAACCAGACGGCTTAGGATGTTGGGGGCTGATCTAGGTGAGATAGAGAGACAGTTGATTGTAGATGGTGCATTCAAGGATTTTAGAAAGTAGAGAGAAGTGTTACCGGCTGATATTTGCAGATGTCAGGATGGGAACAACCCTTGCTTTCTTGAATGCATTTGGTACATTACCAGATGTTATGGAGTCATTAATGATAGAAGCGATGAAGGAAAGAGCTCTTGTGAGATGGTCTGGAACATTATAAAAGGGATAGTATCCAATGGGCAGGTGGTAAAGATTGCAGGACAGGATGACTTGCAGGATCTTTTCTGTTGATAGAGAAGAAAAATGTATTAGAAATATAAGAGAAGGCGAATCCTGAGCATGTAATGTAGCTGTCGATGTAGATTTTTTCAATCATAAGTCAATATGAGGATGGTGAAGGGAGAGCTGGCCAGTTAAGAAGTAAAGAAAATATGTTGTTTCGCTTCAGAGGATATTGTGCAGAAGCTTCCAATTCTGCTTGTAAAAGGTGGTCAGAGCAGAAGTCACATCAGATGAGAATTTGGACAGGAGAGTGTGATATGGGGCAAGATCCATATCAGGTTGTAATTTCCTGTTTCTCTCTGCTACTCTTAAGTCTCTCCAGTTGCTGCGCAACACATCCTGAGAGCTAAGGAACAGGGAAAGAAAGATTCATGAGTTTAGGATAGAGGAGGTCCATGGATGAGGAAAGTGAAGAGAGGAGTTTCGGTGGCTAACTCCAGCAGTACAAAGGGATAGAAGTCAGGGTCTGGAAGGGATAATAGAAAGCCGGAAACTACAGAGATAGCTGAGATAGAGTGGAGGTTTCAGTGAGTGGGAAAGAGGTATTGACAGCTGAGGTTAGGCAAAACAGGGAGGGTGATGGTGAAGGATAATGATGTGAAGTGATGATCAGAGATGTGGAGTGAATTCAACCCTCTCCTGCTACAGAGGGACAACCAGGCCCAGGACATTTCCTCCCTTGTTTGTGGGAATTAAGATATTTCAGTTTTTGATTGTTAATAAATTTGTAAACAAATTCTAAAAACATGTTTTTGCTTTGCCATTATGGATTACTGTCTGTACATTAAAGGTACAAAAAAGTAAATGTAACAAATTTTAACAAAAATTCAAAATACAGTAAAGTGTGCAAAAAGTGAACAGGTCTGAATACTGTCCAAACCCACTGTATGTAACATTAATTTATTATTAAGGAAATTGACACTTATGAATATTAACCTCTTCAAAAACCGTGTAACTCTCTCCTATAAAAAGCCCCTTCAGTCTTTAAAGCAGGGTGTGTCAGGACAAGATTCGTTTTCTCTCTGCTAACACTCACCAGTCAGTAAAGGTGTTGGTACAGTAATTGGTAAATCGATTGTGGTAAAAGCTTGATTCTGCAAGACCCGAGTCTGACAGACCTGTTTAGGTAAAGCGGCTAGTTCACATTACACAAATATGAACTATTTTTCCTTATCTCCATACTTTGTGTCCAGCCTACAGCAATGGTCTTTGATCGCAGTCAATTTGAAAAACACCTGCTTTCATTGGTCTTGATTGAATATGATTGACATCTAATTCTTGATGACCAATTGATCTTGGTCTTCAAACAAATATTAGGTGTCAAGTACCTCTAGATGAAGAACCAAACCTCCAGGGTTGGACAAATACTGAGAAATTATACTCAAATGAAAGTGTCAAAATCTTACTCAATTAAAAGTAAAAGGTTGCTACTTTAAATGTACTCAAGTATTAAACTTAATGGATGAAATTAAGTCAATGTCATGTTTTGCCTGAAAACATTCAATTTCTGTAAATTTGCTGAATAGCAACACCACTACAATGCATTAAAACATATGGTACCTGAAATAGAGATTACCTAGAGTACCTAATATGATGTTGATAATAAAAGAGTTGTTGTAATTGTATTGTATACAAGTTTAAATACACACTAAAAACTTTTTGTAGCAAACTACCATAACTAATTTAGTTTTTAGCTATAATATTCTAACACGTTACAACTACCCATTATATTTTATTGTAAATAGTGAAGTGGTAATACACACACAAACAGACAGAGAAAATATTTCCCATCATATACCGAATCCCCCCCACACACACACTCTATGCTGTTCAAGTATTACGTGCAACCAATATCCTTATAATGCACTGTAAGCATTTCTGCACTACATATCTATGCATATTATTGCCTCGCATGCTTTGATGTGGCAAGAATCAGGTACATTCTTGTCAAAGAAGATGTCACTAGTGGTTTTTCTGCTCAAATAGATGCAGAAGTGACTCCATATGAACAACAGTGCTGCTGAGTTTCATTTCCTTTCTTCTAAAACACAGAATTATCTTGGATTCTGCTTGTAATACATTGGTAAGTTTACTTAGAAACAATTATTTATCTATATACAAGGATGAGTCAAATGAAAACCTTTTTTTGCATTGTTTATTTTTAGTCAAATACCAAAATATCTCATGTTCAAATGACTTTCGTGGTGCTCATGAAAACGTGCATTTATTTGTATCCTCATGTCAGCTCCCCAGTGAAGAGCTCTTTGTTCTGCTTTTACCGTAGGTCAAGGTTTTGAACCATGCTTACACACTTCAGTATGGTAATGACCATCATTGCAGTGGCTGATGCTTGTGTAATGGCTTGTGAGTGTGTAGACCACACCACTATCACTTGTTTAAACAAGAATCTGTTGGAATTGCCTCTACCTCTGCAAGACACCAAATATCTTTTTGTTAGTCACAACCGGATCCAGGCTCTACCCAGTGAAGGTTTAGAAGAATTACATACCCTTGATCTCACCAACAACCACCTTGGTGAATGGCTCACTGGTACTACCCGATTACCAAATATGAGAAGCCTTACTCAGCTGTTTCTAAGAGGAAATGGAATTAGTACTTTTATGATTGGACTATTTCAAGATCTGAAGAATCTTTCTTACATGGACCTCAGTGAAAATCATTTAAAAATTATCTCACAGAAGTTCCTGCAAGGTCTCAGAAACCTTCAAACTCTTATTTTGAGCGTAAACCAGATTGATACCCTCTATTGTGGAGCTTTTGAAGAAGCATCTGCACTTAGGGAGCTCCACCTGAACAGTAATAACATTGAGGTGCTAGATACGTGTGTGTTTGAAAACTGTGTCAATCTGAACAGGCTCTTCCTGTCCAACAACCGTTTGAAAAGTGTGAATAAAGGGACCTTCCGAAGTGCACTTGACCTGGTTCACCTTGATCTCAGTAACAACATGCTTTCCACTGTTCCCACTGATGCCCTGAATGACACCTCTAATCTCATGAGCCTCTACCTGCAGAAAAATGCTATCATGTCAGTTCCTGAAAATGCTTTCAGTGGGCTATCAGCATTAAGAAAACTGTGTCTGAGCAATAACCGAATTGGTATTTTGGCTGTGACCTCTTTCAGAGGTCTTTGCCAGCTTGGCGAACTAGATTTGAGTTTCAACCAGTTGCAAAATCTCCCGTCACAGGTATTTCACGCTCTAGGCACACTAGAAATCCTTAATCTATATCACAACAATTTGGCATTTCTTCCAAATGGCCTGTTTAATGATTTGAAAAAGTTAAAAGAACTACAGCTTGACAGAAATAATATTCAGGTCATCCCACCAGATTTATTTCAGCCACTCTCAAAACTCAGGTTTTTACAGCTAGACAGTAATCGTATCTCAGAGCTCACCCTATCCTCATTTGCAACAATGAGAAAGCTTAAAGACCTTGATCTAAGCAACAACAATTTGACAAAAATTTCAAAGGGGATTTTACACAAGGCACCACTGCCACTTCATGATGTCCAAGACCAAGCCTCACAAGGGGGTCCTGAACTAAGCAAACTTGACCTGAGCAATAACAAAATTCAGGTGATAGACAAGCACGTGTTTGAAAACTACACCAATTTGAACAAACTCTGCTTGTCCAAAAACCATTTGAAAAATTTAGAGGAAGGGACCTTCAGGGGTGCACTGGACCTGACTCATCTTGATCTCAGTGAAAACCGGCTTACTGCTGTGCCCATTGGTGCCCTTAAGGATACCCCTAATCTCACAAGTCTATTTTTGCAGAAGAATGCGATCATGTTTGTCCCTGAAAATGCTTTCTCAGGACTATCTGCACTCAAGAAATTAGACTTGAGCAATAATTACATTGTACATTTAAATGAGAAGTCCCTGAAGTCTCTATTCAATCTTGTGGAGTTAGATCTCAGCTTCAACCAACTACGAACTCCTAAAACTGTGCTTCAAGATTTGGGGAAACTGAAGATTCTGAAATTGCACCAAAATTACCTATCATCACTTCCCAATGGTGTGTTCAACAATTTGACTGAATTAACTGAACTACGGCTTGATGGCAATCTTTTTTACATCTTACCAGATCTGTTCCATCCACCAACTGAACTCCGAGATTTAGACAAGGATCGTCATAATACCTCTGGGTTTAACTCATCCTCATGCACAACACTGACAAACAACCTCCTCACAAAAATTTACAAGGATCTTTTCAATATTACACCAACAACCAATGATAATGTGAAATCTCTAGCCTCACTAACAGATGCTGAACTTAGGGAGCTCTTAGTCAATAATAATGCTGAGATGATAGATATGAACTGCACAACTGAAATTATGCTCTTCCTGTTCAACAACCACTTGAAAAGTACAGAGAAAGGAACTTTCAAGCACGCACTCAGATTGACCGATCTTGATCTCAGCAAAAACAAGCTCACTACTATCCCCAGTGGTGCCCTCAAGTATACTACCAATCTCACCAGCCTCTACTTGCAGAATAACGCTATCACATTGGTCCCTAAAAACGCTTTCTTTGGACTATCTAAATTGAGAAAATTGGATTTAAGCAAAAATCACCTGGTTATTTTGCACGAGGACTCCCTGATGAGTCTTTTCCAGCTTACTGAACTAGATTTAAGCTTCAACCAATTGCAGGATCTCCCCTCAAATGTGTTCCAAGACTTGGGCAACCTGGAGGTTCTTAATTTGTACCATAATGCTCTGGCATCACTTCCAAGTGATTTGTTCAACAATCTGACCAAATTAAGAAAAATAGTGCTTGAAAGAAATAATATATCTGTCTTTGTACCAGACCTGTTCCACCCATTGACTGAACTCCGAGAATTACATCTAGATAACAATCACATCTTTGAGCTCAACCCATCTTTATTTAGAGCACTGACAAAGCTGCAGCAAATCTATTTAAACAACAATGTTATTAAGAGAATTCCCAAGCATTTTCTAAAGAAAGCACAACATCTGAAAGTTCTATATATGATGAACAATCATATTGACTTTGTTTCACAATCTGCTTTCAAAGGCCTTAACAGACTCCGTTCTCTGAGACTCAGCAACAACAGAATTTCTGTTCTCCCTCCTGAGATGCTGTCTCGTCTTGATGACCTGCGGGAGCTCGGGCTAAATTTGAACCAGATAGAGAGACTCCCAGCTGGGTTTTTCACAGGAGTTCAAAACTTGAGGACGCTTGACTTGGCCAACAATATTTTAAGTTCCCTGTCCACTGATGATTTCAAAGACTTGACAAGATTACGGGAGTTACATCTGAGTTTCAATAAACTGAGTGAACTACCACATAAAGTTTTCATGGCTCTGGGCAGGCTAAAGACGCTCTATTTGCAAAACAACCTTCTGTCCCACTTACCCCCAACAGTGTTCTCGCCTTTGACCTTTTTGCAAGAGCTTGATTTGGATAACAACAAGCTCCAGAGTATTTCCACTGTGCAATTTCAGGGACTAAAGAACTTGAGACAACTACATCTCAAATCCAACCAATTACAGTCACTGGATGAAGGGACCTTGGATGCTCTGACAGAGCTGAACTCCATATATCTCGGTGCTAACCCATGGGACTGCTCTTGTGCATCTAATATGTATGTCCGTACATGGAACAGAATGAACAGACAGTTAGTAAAGGATAACCCCTTCTGCTCAAGAAATCTTTCTCTTCCTGTCTCAGATTTACAGCATTGTGTCAGTGCTGCACATTTCTCTGCATGTAAACCACACACGCAGATAATAAACATTATGACAATTTTCATCACGTATGCTTATTTTCTGTGAGATCACAGTTTTTGTACAAATTCATTTTGTTTCAAACTGCTGCAGTACAAAAGATGTATCAACCTCAGTGTGCAAATGTTAAGTTGTAAAACAGAATTTAAAAAATGTGACTATGATTATCAATGTTTTAATAACGTTTTAGCTTCAAACATGCAATGCAGCATCTTGTATAACCTTAAAAAAATCTAGCTGCTTTGTGTTTTGCATATAATGTGTATTAAATGATATACAAATAAAAGGCTTCCAAAATTAAAAAAGCTTTTCTGTGCTTGTCTTTTCAAATACTATGGTGTAAAAGTCAGAGGACTTGATTTCGCTTGCCCCTAAATTCAGGTCATAAGCATACACCCAGTCACTCATAAGCGCCCGACCCCACCACCCACTCAACCACATGTGCGTGCGCGCGCACACACACACAAATTTTCCATTTTAAACTCATTGCTGCATTGTGCTAAAAATCTGGCACAGGAGGCATTAATACTGTTTAAGTTATTTAACATAATTATGAAGAAAAAAAACATTAGTAAAACTCCAGGTTATATATTACAGGCTAGATATTCAAATGATGGTTTAAATATGCTTTATTGATTCAGTTAATTACTATTTTCATGAGTAAACACAGGTCAGAGATGTTCAAAGAGCTACTTGAATTTAAAGTCAGTGACTTAAGACACACACACACACACACACACACACACACACACACACACACACACACACACACACACACAGTTAGGTTTTACCTCTTGATCTGCATTAGTGGAAAAAAGCCATGGAGCTGAGCAGCCGTAAATTCATATTTCAAATAAATACATAAATAAGCACCCCTTGTTCTGGGCATATCTTAGCTTTCTGAACGTGTTCATGAAAATGTACAATTTCCAGTTTTTCTATTTTCTACATCTTTCTGGTGTTTCAGCTAAAGCAGTGATCAGACCTGACGCAAATAAAATTTGTCTGGTAGAAAAGCCAATTCACAAAACCATCAAAGATCAGACTTATATAATACTTGTTAGGAATTATGTGTTACAATTCTCTGCATGGTAAGGACTTCTTCTTCTTAACAATGTTGGCAACTCTGCTACTGAAACTTATGGCAGCCTGACCAATGACACGGCATGTTTTTTTTTTTTTTTCTTTTTTACAGAGGCACACATTTATGATCATTGTAATTCCTAACATAAGCGTACTTCTTCCCACATTTCTGACAAACGTATGGTTTTATACCAGTGTGCATCTGCATGTGAGCCTTCACATTGTTTGGCTGGCTAAAGCTTTTCCCACAAACTTCACAACTAAATGGCTTCTCTCCAGTGTGAACACGATTATGCCTCCGTAAATTTCCCAATAAGCGAAACGACATGCCACATATTTCACACTTATGTGGTTTTTCGCCAGTGTGAATCAGCATATGTAGCTTAAGTCCATTGGGCAGACTGAATCCTTTTCCACAAACCAAGCATTTATGGAGTTTTTCTTTGGTGTGCAAAAATTTGTGCACTTTCAGATACACCTTGTTAACAAAAGACTTTTTGCATAGCTCACACCTGAAAACGTTCACCCCAGTATGACACTGCTCGTGTGCATACAGGCCAGGCATACTGCTAAAAGTCTTCCCACACACCTTACAGTTAAACGGATTGTCCTCTGAGTGAAGCCTCTGATGCACTCTTAAAGCATAAGAGGAGCTGTAGCATTTCCCACAGACTTCGCAGCACTGAGTGTTCTTTTCAGCCCTGTGTCCTTTTCTAATATCCTTGTGTGTCCACGTGTGATTTTTTAGGGCATAACTGTACACAAAGGACTTTCCACATGTCTCGCACATGAAGGGTTTGACTGTTCCATGCACCGGCATGTGTTCCTTTAGCGAGCTCATCTGACTGTAGTGCTTACCACAGACCTTGCACACATAAGGCTTTATGCCCATGTGATGAAGGACATGTCTTTTCAGATTTTCCCTATGGCCAAACTTCTGGCCACACGTTTCACACGTGTGTGGCTTCTCTCCAGTGTGGACGATTTCGTGCTTTTTCAAGCTGGACTGCCTCTTGAAAGTCTTGTCGCACAGGTTGCACTTCCAGGGCTTCACTTCTGAGTGAACCCTCTTGTGAATATGAAGGGTGCTGGATTGTGTGAAGCGTTTCCCACACGTCTCGCACTGAAACGGCTTCTCTCCACTATGGAGTCTCTGGTGTACCAGTAAAACTGACTCTAGAGTGAAGCCTTTTCCACACACACCACAAAGATATGGCTTTACATTTAAGTGGACGAGTTCATGCTTGTCCAGGTTTACATAGCTTTTGCCGCATGTTTTGCATGGATGTGCCTCCCTCTTCTTTTTGCCATGAGACAAAAGGTGCTTGTTCAGTGTTCTTAAAAATCTGTATTTATTCCCACACATGTGGCAGGTGTGATGGGCTATTTTGGAGTGTACTTGCTTGTGCCGCATTAGGTAACGCTTCATTGTAAAAGTCCTTTCACAAACATCACATTTATAGGACATGTTCTTCTTCAGCTTGTCTGGTTGAACAGGGGTTTGTACAGCTGGTGTATTTACTGCATTTTTAGCTTCAGCAGAAAAAGAGCCTGCATCTGGAGCAAAATCAAACAACAAAGTGTGTAGTTTGTATCTCATACTGATGGAAAGCATCTATAACACCCTTCTACCAGATAGCACAGAATATTATCCACATTTTAACACCAGTTTCCAATAACGAGCAACCTGCTGCTTATCCAAGTACTCAATTTGTGCTGCAAGCTGACTCAGGGCATATATGTATGGCTAAAATGAGTGAAATTGGTACACTGTTTAAACACAATTGCTGCAGAATCAAATTGTAGAGAAATTAGAAGTCAGTAGTCAAATGGCCTTTTAGGGTTAGATTTTAGAAGCAACATACAAATATTAATGTAGAGATCAAACATACAAAATCAGCAGGGGATTTCCCTCATTGTAGGTGCAAAACAGGATTTAGGAATGAGTAGCAAACTTCCGCAAGGTTCATCACCCGCCACCAAGAAATATCAGATTATTATACATAAAGTAATGCGTATAATTTCTGTTTGATAGCTGAGAGACCGCTAGGAGATGATGGCAAGTAAAAACTGATAGCCCAGATGTGCTTTTCTCTGGTTAGTGATTTGTCTGCCCCTGAACTCATATTTACTGTCGCTCCCTCATACCAATTTTTATACTCATGAAAATTAAATGAACTGATTTAATGCTGCTGTTCCCAGACTATAAGAAAATAACGCGTCTTGAAGAAATAAAACAATTCACCTTTCACTATCAAGATTGTTTGGATCTTTTTTTCATTTTCTTCCAGCTTCATAGAAGAGCTTATGGCTGTGGTAGATTCAAGCTCCTGAGTATCAGGACACTAAAAGAAAAACAAAAACTATGGGGAAATATCAATCACAAGATATCAAACAGAATTAAAATCTTAAAGCTCTTGTTTGAACAGACCTCATCTTCTCTGAGGACATCTTGCAGTGGAGTTGCAGTCCTTGGTAAAGCAGTTGGTTCTTTCCCACTCACTAAGATGAATACAGTTGCTCCTGGAATATTAGAAACACATTATTTGGTGCAAAATAAGCTAAATGTGTGTCTGAAATGTGATATACTACAGTTGCTCTATTACTCAAAACATTCACATAATACATATGGCCGAACTAAAAACAAACAAACAATAACACATTCTTAGCTTCCTTAATTATGAAGCATATAATTTTTTTTTAACTGTTACAAAAGTCTCTTTTTAAAGATGCAATTAACACACATGACATTCACCATATGGAGCAAAGTCCTACCGGATATCGTAGTTTGAGCATTTTCAGGTTGTGTAGCTGGTTCCTTGGGCAGAGGCGGACTCTGTACATTTCCTGATCTTTCAGACACACTGTCCAAATCCACTGCATTACACTCTTTCTCTTCACCGCATAACTTGAACAGAAGGCAGATTTTCCGTACTGCCTCCTTCGCCAAGGATTCTATGATAGCATTAAGCTGTGCCTGTATTGACAAAATAGTTTTTGACAGCTGTTTAAAAACACAACACATATTGTAATGGAGTGATCACTGTATTTGTATTTCAAATCAGAATTGTTCTAGAAAATGGTGCTAAGAATATAAAATTTAAAGAGTCTAATAAAAGGAGAATTCTACTCCACCTACACTGTTTATATCACATGCAGCTAATGAGTTGCTGAGACAGACAAATGTTTAACTTAAACGTTTTAATATTTTCTTTTTAATCACTGAAATAAATAAAATAATAATAATAATGATAATAATAATAATAAACCAGGGGTTATTTCCAGACATTTCCATTGCATCCAAATTCCAAGTCCATGTTTATTCCCATTTCTCTTCCAGAGTAAAATATTATAAAACACACAGAGAGCAGGAAGAATTATACAAACAATTAGACAATACATATAACAAATAAAAGACAATGCTGGAAAAAATACAGGGATATTATAAAACACATAACACGTGAACACCTCAGGTTATTCTATTTCATTAAATATATATTCACATTTTAAACATTTCAACCACAAATATCAGGATAACCCGGGTGTGTGGTGATTCTTCCTTGAGAGTGAAGTGTTTGTGATGGCCAATAGTATGTGAGAGTGGCATCCATTCACATGCTCTGAAAGCAGGACACACTGTGATTGGCTAATATTCAGCTAAAATGTGATTGGCTAATATTCAGCTAAATGGTGACAGACATGCGCTCCACCATATGTGCCAAATCATCATATGTCACCAAATTAGATGACAACTGAGTAAAAAGAAGAATGTTAAAGTATTGACATGTGAAATGGGGGACATGCACAAGTAACTATTTTCTGAATATTGGCATTAAAAAAGTACACTCGCGGAGCACTTTATTAGGAACACCTGTGGGTGTATTTTGTGTATTTATACTTCCAGTACTTTCCATCAGTGTTCAATAAATTCACCAGTGACTGCAATTCCGGATCTTCTTAGCGAGTCAAATTAGTCGGCTCAGCTCGCTACAAAGAGTCGACTCTTTATGATTTCAAACAGCTCCTTTTATCTAGTGGTTGTTTGTATTTCAGTAACTACGGATGAAACTGTTGAACAATGAGATCTTACTCTAACTTCTAATTAACAACTACAAATGTGTTTTTCCAAATACAGTGGGAATCCCTGCATCAAGACTTGGTGTGTCTGCGCTTCATTAAGATTCATTTTCATTTATTATGATTACGGATCGCTCCCTTTAACACACTCACTACGTTCACATGGACAGCAATAATCTAATTATTGACCTTAATCTAAGTAAGGTAATAATATGATTAAGGTGTTTAATGAGTCGTGTTTAGAATACTCCTGTCATGTTCCCGTTTTACACGTTCTAGATCATAATTAGATTAAGAGCCGCGTC
>JAOUWY010000076.1:17042882-17067163 GCA_025728095.1 Prietella phreatophila | reverse complement strand
TAAATAAATATATATATTATATCCATAGCATGTAAAATTTTGAATAATGTATTAACCCTTATTAACCCCTTATTAACCTGTAATTGTACATTGGGAACAGTAAGCGGTAAATAAATGGTAATTAACAGTTGGTAATTATTAATTTATAACAATTTCTTTGCCAATTTCACCAAATAAATCAGCTAAATTCCAGTGCACCTGTACATTTAGTGAATAAAGTGAATTTGATTCTGAGATTAATTTGATTTCAACATGATTCTTGGTGCTACACATCCTTTTTCCATCATTCTTTAATGATCAAACCCTTCATTCCTACGAATGATTTAAAACACATGAAGAAACCATTGAAAGAACTTCGTAGTATATTATTGGTTTAATATTATTGATAACATTGATTGTTGCGAGTGGTAGTATAGCTGTTAGTAATATTTGGCACAATTTGAAGTAATATGCAAATATGCTCAATTAGTAAAACATGATAAGTCTGCATTTCTTGTTATAAAACCAGAAAGAAATGCTATGAGAATCACTCTCCACAAAACCACCAAGGAATCTGCTGCCACTTCATAACAGCTGCCACTTAAAAGAACAATGTTTTCCTTTAACATAAGTCTTACATCTTTGAAACAGGCATTGAGATGTATTGTATACTCTCTCAAGCTTTTTAAAGTTACAAAAGACTATTAAAATCAGTGGTATATTGAACAAGTGACTAACATTCCATGGAAACCCGATGGAGCTTAAAGAGTCCTGTGGTCTATTTTGTACAGTGTGGTGAAGTACAGAACTCCTAAGAGTGTGGAAACCAGCACGATCGTAAGGTCAGTAAAAAGTTTTCCCATCAACATAATGTGGCTAAACATACAAATAAAAGGGCATTTTGTGCTGTGTCAGCTGTGGAATGGAAAGAAGCAGCTTCAGCTTGTCACCCTGAGATTTGAGAGATGAATACCTAGTTCCCCTTTACACAAATTCCTCTTTCCTTTGCTGTGTTCATAATGTACATACAGGAAATCTTTCAAAGCTTTTAGATTTGACAGCCCATGTTGTGCTTTAGAGATATGGTAAGATGATATAGCCATATTCTGGTTCAGTGGCAGTATGAGTGATTAGTATTTGCAGTACATCGGCACAGAAAATGCTTTGATTAAAAGTTGGAATGCATGTCACCAGCATCTGCTCTCAGTCATGGACTATTTAAATGCCCTTTCCACAGAAAATACAGGTATGTATATATATGTATACAACAAACATATGTTCAGAGATGTTTACAAAATCACCCTGAATGTAAAATCCTTACTAAAAGTTGACCATGTAAATTATATTAGTGGTTACATCCTCGTGGTATGTTAATGTAGATAAAGTTCACTATACAATTTACAGTTAATGAATAAAATAAGGCGTTCAGTTTTTGGGCCAGGATTCTGTATCTTGCCCAAACAAGCCCTCTGAAAGCTCTCTGTTATCTGATCTGATCACAATAAACGTCATAAATACCTGCCGACAGTGTACTATAAGCATGCAGGTCCACCTAAGCAATTAACCTCTGTCTTTGTTGCTGCCTCCCTCTTCAAGTGCACTGTGTCAATCAAATGTACTTGTGTACAAATGAGCATTTAGATTGTCATTTGCCGGACAAACTTATAATCATATAGTCTACCATTGTATTTAAATCTGACATAGTATTTAGTAATAATAATGAACAGGTTTTTTATTTTTTTTCATTCTTTAGTAACCAATTTATCCTTGAAGTAGAGTTGTAGTGCATCTGGAGCCTATCCCAGCAATTCTAGACCTGAAGCAGGAATATACCCCAAATGACATGCCATACTTAAAAACTGAGATACCTAATTGGTTCCCATAATTGTCTTGGAAGAAGCACGTCAACTTACCTGAGAGAGGCTCTCGAGGTTTGACTACTGGCACTTCCTCTACTGGCTCTTCTTCAGGTCCAGGTGATGCTGAGTGGTCAACCAGTGACTCCCTCTTCTTGCCTCTACCCACAATCTTCAAGAGGGACAGTCTGCGACTGGTTGAATCAGCATCACTCTCTGAGCACAGGTCTCCGTTGGGTAAGCTCTCTTTACGAAGGCTCTCTCTACATCTTCCTGCCATCCTGTGCAGAAGACAGTTCAATATGTGAAGCTGGTTGGTTACCATTTCATAACCTTGTGGAAAGCTCTTAACATCAGTGACTGTGCTAACATGCCAAGGACCTAATCAAGCTCTATAAATACAATCATTTGATTATTGGTCAATCTGTACCTTAAAAGACTTCCCTCTGAACTTCGTCTGCCCTTCTTCTTTTTCTCCATGGGTGAGGGCATGCCAATGGAGCCCTGTGGAGAAGGGGTGGCACTGCCCTTATTCCTGCCTGACATGCGCAGACCCTTGCCTAGCTTGCCCAGGGTCTTGAGTGGTGACACGCCTTTGATGCGGTCAAGCGTCCCTTTAAAAGAACCGCCCTTTCCTGAGCCCCCACGCCTCACTTCATTAGCCTCGTTCTCATCCTCCTCATCCTCAAATGGATTACGATCTCGGGGAGCATCCCCATCCAGGAGTGAGCCACCATTGTGTCTGGGCCACTCCTCATCTAAGCCGTTCATCTCAAACGGGTTGTGGTTGAGGCTCATCTTGCGGAGAATCAGCTCACTGTGAGTGTTCTCCAACTCCAAATTTCCCTTGGCCCCCTTCAGCCGAGCTGGGAGGTTCTTAAGAACAGGCATGCTTCGGCCTGGAGGATAAACACTGAGAAAAAACAGAAGACAATCAATCAATAGAGAGACATGTCCCTGCTCTTACTCAACATTACTGAGCTACAGATAATCACATGTCCATCTTGTTTAAATGAAACCATTTATGTTCATTTGTGTAAGGCATTTTGAGCAATTAAATATGACCCAAAATCTCTTCCTTAAACATTGGTCATAAATCTGCAAGATAAGGTTGTTCCGTTTTGTCACTATCTTATGGTGAGATAGGCATTTTAGTCACACCTGTCCTTGATCGTACTCTCTCTACTTTATGGCTCAACCGGTTCGGACTGCATTGGGCTTGGTGATTAGCCTGTGAAGTCTAGAGGCTGAACAGTGAACTTACTTGAATATGTGTTGAAAATACAGTATCTGTTGGATGTGTTGTGAGTTGACTATGCATACTGTAAATCTCTCACATGAGCCTTAGTCTGTGACGTCCTGTTAGACTTCCATAATAGTACTTGTGTCTGGTGACGAAGGTGAAGGGAACATTGCTGAATCACTTCCTGCTGGTTAATTTGTATATTTGTGTATGAGCATATGGGAGAGGAGGTGACCTTAAGCTTAAAGTAATTTGCCAATTCATAGATGTTACATGTACTCATCAGTGTGTTGTTGAAAACTGGATACACAAGCTTACGAGCTTGGATTAAATTAAATGCTAATAAACTGTTCAGAGTAAAAAAACCACAGTGTGAAATCAATAGCAAGCTATGAATTCCTGAAGAACGCCTATTGTTAGGAGCTTCCTAAATGTAATAATAATTATGAACATAAGGCACAGTCAGTGACCGCTTTAGTAATCGACTAATTCCTAACTTTTAGTTTGAGTGAGTAATAGTTAACCTACAATGGTCATTGGACTCATCTGTCATTAAGTAATTATTGAACAAGGAATGAAGGTCCACAGACAGGAAGTTATGCAACAGCTAAAATCATGGATAATTCTTGGTACAAAGCATTTATTGTAATTAGTAATTATAAAACTTCTTGCTCAATTCAGGTTCAGTACACCCAAGCAATTTGTAGCAGTTTGGTGTGATTCGAATGAAGAGAGTTAAGAGGGAAGTGGGTGCAGCTGCGTTTGTGAAAATAGGGAAATTGAATGGAATGTCTGATTTATCTACCACACCAAAACCCGAAATGGATGAAGGTGGAAGATGTGGTGACTGAAGAAAATACAGCAATGATGATAGAATGTGACCAAAAACATTTTACATTGCATTACTTTGAGTCCAAAAGCTTCCTGGTCATATGGATTAACATTGTGAGCTGCCTGCTAAACAGTTACGGTACATTTAGGGTATTTGGCAGAGACCCCTATACAGGGGGACTTACATTTATGTAATTTGTACAACTACACAGTTGAGGGTTAAGGGGCTTGCTCAAGGGATTTGAACTCACAACCTTCCAATCAGTAGTCCAAAATTTTAACCCCTGAGGTACCACTGCCCTGTACACATGCACCTGTACACTTCATGTACCTCACTTCATAAGTTTATTGCAATGAATCAAGTTATCTTCTATAATCTGTCCAGCTCTAAACTTTAATACAAAGCCCCTCTGGAATGCCGGGTTAGAGTTAGAGTTGAGTGAGATATAAGACTATATGATCACTTTTCCAGGCTAAGTCTATTTCCTGTATTGCACAGGTAGCAGATTATATCCTGCACAAAAACAAGAACTGTAAAGTGTTGATAATTGTGTTTTTTTTATGTACAGCAGTTTAATAATTAAGAATTGCCTCTGTGCATTTCTATCACCTTACTTTTTGACTTTATGCTTTGAATTAATATCTAAACAGTGTTCTGATTCATTGGAAGGTCATGAGTTTCTGGCGTGTCCTGCTTGACCCTGGTAAAGATTTTCCTCTTTGGAAGGCTCGACTCATTGTTTTAGTAGGAACTGCCCAGACATTTATTGCTAACATAATTTTAATAGCACTATATCTCATTTATGGCTGGCACTTTGTTGTTAGTTCAGTTAGGAACTCTCCTGATAGTTTTATATGTTCTCTTACCACATGACTTTGATGTCTCGTTTAGCCTACTGACTTATTAATATTTTTGTATTTATTTTAAGAAGAAAAAAAAACCACCACCAACAACAACAGCATGACGACAACATGTTGTAAATAGCCAACATGAAAGATTGGTAAAAAGGAGGCTGGGGAGAAATATATGGAAGGATTAGGCAAGGAAAGAAAAGGTCTGGTTTCAATATGTGCCAAAAAGTGTGCAATGACCAGGGCTCTTGACCAGGACGACCAGGAATGTTGGAGGGATCCCAAGAAAGGCTCTGCATGACTTTCCCTGAGGGAAGGTTTAAATGCACCCAAGCCATAGAGGCATATCACCAGGCATATGTCCAGGACAATGGGCTTAAGTTAAGGCTCTTAAATGCATTTTAATATTGAACATATTAACTATCACATGGATTGCATACGCCATGTCACAGCTGACTCCTGTTCAGCTCAGTAAGACCCTATTACAGCACTTAGAAAAGCATGTTTCTTCTTGTTCCCAACTAAATTTGCATATCACTAATTTCTTTTTGTTTCAGTGCAGTGGTTGCCAATGTATTACATAAAAATCCTGCAAAGGCTGATTAGCACATGCATGTTGAATAACTGACTAGGATAGGTCTATGAGATAATTTAACTTTGTGAACATTCTCAACACTAGAATATGCCCTGCCATAAATGTGATTTTCCATGACACATTATATTGCAAGGTTATTGTAGGAGTAAATCTTTAACCCCGGTAGATCAATGTTGAAATGCCATTAGAAAATGCAAGAGGGGTAGAATGTTTCTTTTTTTTTTTTGTGAAAAGGAAACAAAAAATGTCTGGGTCAGCTCATTTAAATTTCAATTCCATGATCTATTTTAGATTAATTTCTTATCTAGAAATCTTGATTTCTCCTTGTTTCTACTACTAATTGTCACAAAAATCATGAAATAATAGGAATAATAATCCAAATAGGAAACAACCAACCTAGGTCATGAGGTTGTCAAAACAAACCTACAGAAAGTTTATGAGGGAAACTTTTCTGTCTGTCTTAATTTATTGTAAACTGCTAAGATGAATCTTCTTAACATACGCATGATTGGAGACTGAATACTAGCTGTGGTAAAGGGCAAGAACACTGACCTTGGCTGTACTTGAGAACTGCTGAGCAATCCAATTCTGGTGTCATATTTTTTTTAATTACATAACTTTATTTAATAAATTTACAATTATTTGTAAATTATTTGGAATAAATTACACTACCAAACTACTGGAAAGTATATTTATGGTTGGAGCATTTTACAGCTTGAAACAGCTGCATATAAGTGAAATTGACAGTTATTTTCCCCCAGTAATACAGCAATAATACTGATGTATATTATGATACACTGACTCACAGAAAGTAGCTGATTCTAATGAGTTTCATCTAAAAGAAAACTTGTCATAGAAGCTGTATACTTACACAATCCATCCTGTGCTTTGTCCATAACAGGAACGCGAGAACACTGCAATCCACCAGTATAAAGAGGTTTTTGGGAAATGCCGTTCCGCAACTGTCAAGCCTCTCCGCCAAAACTCTGGCTTTTATTTTGATGGGTTGGCCCTGACAACTGAACCGATTCTTTCGAACAACTCTTTTAAACGACTCAAACCTGTCGAGTTTTCTTTGGTTCACCACGCGGAAATGGATATCTAGAAATATCATGAGAGTAAATAAATCATCGACAAGTAGGGAACGACAATGTTTTTTTTTAGTTATCAGAATAACTGTGTTCGTGTGTTTAATTCGTTTCCTCTCGCAAGTCGAGTCACCCCATGACCGTAATAGAGTCGAATCACATTTCGGTTCACTGGCACTTGGATCTTCTTGATCATATCATCACTAAGACTATTATTTAGGTACAAACTGGTGTGGCCATAATTCTACAGATATATTTGAATCCTTATATAATGTGAATTCAGATGTATTGGGACAGTTTTTGAACTTCCATCATGTCTAAACTTTGTCTAAACTCTTATCATCAATCAAACAAATATTATACACATTGTGACATTTCTGAAATGTGAAAGAAAACTGTATTTCATGTTCTCAAGTAGCTTACAGTGTGACTTACCCTTTTGTCAAGACTGAATGAAAACCATTTTAATTAAGTTTTGTAATTTTTTTGACACATCCTCACTGGTTTACCCTGTTGAAAAAAAAACCCCAATCCTCTCATAGAATTTGTAATGGTTTTTATGGTTATAATTGGAATTGTATTGGTTTTAAGGAAACTGTAATGGTTCCCGTTGATCTCTACTGGTAATTTTTTTGCCTTCCATTGGTAGCATTTTATGTCTAGTGGATACCGGAGGAAACCCCTGAAGCACGGGGAGAACACACAAACTCCATGCACACAATGCAGGGGCATTTAATTTGATTCAAACCTCCAACCCCGAGGCAAATGTGCTAACCACCGTGCCCCACACCTCATGTCAGAGTATATCTGAACTTGCTCTAATGTATGAACTCTTCATTGCAGGTTTGATTAATTGACTGTTTATACGGTGACTGTTCACATTAATTTAATCCCATCTTAAAACTGTACTGGATCATAAAAAATCATTCTTCCGTCAGTTGCATTGCACATCAGGAGGACTCGACATCTGACATCATCTGTCATTTGTTTTGATCCCTGTAAAGCAGAAAGGGATAATGCTGGAATAGCGTGAACCAGCCCTCGATGCATTTTGACTGCAGCAAAGGACCTATTGTGATTGTAATTCATTGGAATCTGTGACTCCTCACACCTATTACTGTCTTTCAATGTTTATGGTGTTGTTTTTGCCATGTGACAGTCAGTCTGGACATGTGCCCGTAGGAAGTCAGACTGTGCATCAACTGGTCACGAAACACAATAGAGATTACTGTGCAGTGCGTCACAACAGCTTCATTTCAATCTCATCAGTCTAAAAAATGACTTTGTTTTGTGACCACAGTGGAGGAGTATGTGTGTTTCTCCAAACAGTTACTTCCCCTAGAATCATGGCAGCCAATATGAGTATGAGGAAAATTACTTTTCCTTTTGTGATAGGGTAAACACTTGAGTAAAGCTCAGCTAACGGATTTATAAACAATGGATGGACTCAAATGGCTGCCTTCTCTGGTCTGATAGCAGACAGAGGTCAAATGTTTTCCTAGGAAAAATAGCTTAACTCAGTTGTACAGAGCAAAATCAACAGTGTTAAACACCTACAGTACTAATGCAACCTTTATAGTCTTCATTTGTGCCTGAGTGGCCTGTAGGTGTTTGATCCTCAGTTTGAACTTTAACGTTTCTTTAAAGTGAAAAACGTAGATTATATGTTTATGTACTGATTAACTTGTGTTTGCTGAGCTCACACACGGAAAACCTGTGTGTGCTCATGTTTCCTGGTTGTGTATTGATGTCTATGCCATATGCCATGTGCCTTAAACGGTCATTCCTTTGCATCCAAGAGATTATGTATGAAGAGTCACAAGATCCCCTACAATGGCCATTCCCATTTGAATTTTCCAACTCAGGGTAAGCGCACATGATAAACTGCAGCCCCTCTGTCCCATGTCTCTTACTTGATAATGAGTTACAGACCTTAAACTGCCTCTATCAGGGTGGAAACAGAGTGAGGGCATCACACTCTTGTTCCTGTTGTTTGTCATGGGTCGAAAAGAGAGCGACAGAACAGTAACGGGTGTCATATCTAAGTCCAGTGAGTGATAAAGATGTGGAATTGTGCAGTAAACGCCTGAAAGAGGAGTCTATTATTTCAGGAAATAACACTGTATAACAATAAGATTTTTCATTGTTATGTGCACTGAGGGTCCTTGTGTCCTTTCCCTCTTGCTGGAAGTGAAGGTCACCTTGGCACTGCCTCAAAATATTTTCCAGCACTTTGCTGAACGGGAAAGCATGCTGGTGTGTGTTTGATTTACATAGCTAGATTTCTGTTTACTTATGCTGATTTATTTCGTAATTTGAGATTTGTCCACACTCTCAGAGTGTTTAGATAGTACTTGATTTACATCTTAGGAATTTGATCACTGAGGCAGCAGGTCTAAGTCTTGGGTAAAACATTAGTGACAGGCTACAGACCAGAATTTGGTATCTGGACTGTTAGAATAAAACACATACAAGGCAAATTGTTAAGAGAATGAAAATGCTAGACCTTACACGACAGCTGTTTTACTGCATTATGACCTATTTATGTTATACCCTGACACCAGTGTTTGTGTACACGTACACGTATGTTAATGTAGTTTACTAGGAACATTATTCTCTGAAGCTCAAGGTGTTGTATGCGTCATATTTGCACCTAAATACTGAATGTTTAACTTCTGCAAGGTCTTTGTTTTGTATTCACATTTAAAGAAATCATATGAAACAATACAAAAATACAAATAAAAATGGAATATAGCTAAATATATGTTCAAAAATATACAAAAAAAATATACTAGCAAATATTTGACATTTCCATAATTTTAAGACATAAGATATAAGTTTTGACCATCAATAAGTTTAAAGCAGATTTCTTTACATCATATGTTTAAGCAATATCTGAGTTTTCGCATGCATTCATTGGCATGTATATAACATAGCCATAACATTAGCTAATGTTGGCAGGAAAGTCAAATTTAAGACATTTCCACAAAGGTCTTTATGTCACATGGTATATTGCACCATTCTGTGTACCGATGAACATGAGAGATACAACGAAATTGACCTTTCTCTGTATTTCATTCTTGGAATGAGACAAGAGGGGATTCTTCAATCAGTGACAGTTAAAATCATTTTCAAAGAGCCAAAGGAAATGCTCTCTAATCGTGCCATCACCCCTTGATGAAATAAAGGCAATATTAAGTGCCCTGAGAGCACAAGGACTGATGGAGTAGTTTTCCGCTACTCTGCTCGTTCAGCCTAAAGTGATGACCAGTGCAGGAATAAAAGGGTTATCCTTTATTCATGCTGAGTAGAGCTGCTAGCACCCTGGTTCTGCTGGATGTACTAAGGGCATCTGTCATAGCTGGAAGGATGAGCACTGATTTGACGTTATAGAGTTGCCCTTTTGCAGTCAGGGGTGTAGGTTAGAGCTCATTTTTAAAGATTATTGCAGAAATTATCACTCAGTAACAACTTCATTTGTGGTTTTGAGGAAGGGGATATTATTACACAGCCTTCTGCTTCCTCACAATTCTCATTATGCATTTGAAGTTGGCAATGATTTTTCTTAGCGATATGTCTTTCATATTTGTGGGGGTTTTTCCTCCAACACAATCTTCTTTTTGTTAAATCAATGTTCTTGTATCGCCATAAATATGTTACTTTCAGGCCATTTCCGACAACACTTTTCCCTGTGACAAAATTTCCTCAGCTATAAGCTGCACTGCAGACTTATGCCTTCAGCAGTCTTAGGTAAATGACTGACAAACTGTTTATGATTAGAGATATATAATCAGTAATTTTATATTATTATTATTATTATATATTATTATATAATTTTCCCCCACTACTTCTTTGTAAAATAATCTTTCACCGTTTTAAGCAATGACCAAAAAGAACGAGGTAAATCAAGTGCTTTGATGACAGTCTCATTTTTATTTTTATATGCATAAGGCATGCTATATTGAATAATGATTAGGACATAAAAATTTCATTTCATTTGAACAACACTGCAAGCGGTTTCGGCTAAAGCTTCGGCATCAGGTTTAGGCTAAAAGTACTACTGCAGCATTGTGATCCTTTATTTATGTACATATTGCGTGTCTTCATCTCAGTCATATAGTAGGAACTATTAAATTGCTAAGTAAATTGCAAAATATACTATAATTCATTGACCTTCCAAAATCAAGCATTCCATAAAACAGTCGATATAATCAAATATAATTGATTTTCATGTATCCTACACTTTTCAACACTTTTTTGTAGGGCTCTACATAGAATATAAATGATTTTATTATTTTTTTTTTCTAATAGTGTCCTCTGATTATGAACAAACAACTTGATTTTATTGTAATTGTTATGTAATACAGATACATCTTTTTTGTTACTAGCCTTCACCATACAAGCATAGTATTTGGAGAGAAAAAACAGGCTCTAATATCTGTAAGTATGATACGTATAACTATGATGTGATGATATGATATTTGTGCAAATGTGCATGTCTTTTGTAACTACTACACTGGCCACATTATCTGCACATATGCATCGTCATTATAAGCATGCTCGTGTAAACATGTGGTGATTACATAGTTACAAATAGACTGCTATGACTCAGCCAATCATAAGGCAAGTTGACACAGTAGATGTAGGACAAGTGTTCAGACCTTGTGAGTCATCTTTTACATCACAGAGTCAGACTAACTACCTAACTCAAATACTGTTAAATGATCATCACTGTACAGACCGTGTTTCAGATAAAATAGCAATGTACACAAGCATCATTGTGATAGAAAGCCTTCCTGACATGTGTCATTTGTTGATGTCTTGGTGCCTGAAAACACACTATTCTATTTTACCAACACACTAACTAATACAAATCTAACTTAGCTGGATACAGAGCAAAGTTTCACATTGTCATTTCTGAAAGCCAATGACAGCACAGTAATAGCAGAAAGTTCCCAACATTTTGCTCTTACCTTAATCAATTGGTACAGTGGTTTGTGTCTAATAGTCTCAAAGCTGCAACATTCTGGAGCCTTGTACTTGTCTATCTGAGTGTATGTCAGTATAGCGTATATAGTGGTTAATACCAGAGTGACAAACTATATGAGTGTGTCCGTCCCAAGCAAAGACATGGGAGCCTGGGGGTGGCTGTGGTCACTTCCTGAGCTGTTTTGCAGTGCAAAGCTGATGCTTTTTCCTCAGGAAGCCGGCCATCCCCTTTCCTTCTTACCAACCAACAAATCCCCCTCCCTCCAAACCCCCAACTGTCCCCAGGGCGCTGACAGATTAGGCATTCTGATAATACTAATTAGTCGGGGAATACAGGGAAAAGTCCATCAAATGGTTGCTTTTTAAAGTCTTCATGTTTTTCTTATTTTGTTTATTTGCATTTATTTTGTCTCTCACCAATGGCCTTGATGGATAAGGAAAGTTTACATTAAAGATGACTTATCAACCTAAATGTATTACAGGGGAGGGAAGTAGAGTTGAATGGAAGCGAAGCTGGAGATTGTTTCGGAGTCCTCTGGCCTGTTTCAGACCCCTTTTGTTTGCCCAAGTGTTTGTTGACGCTTGTCCCCAAAGCAAGCCTCCTGTGTCTGAAGGTGCTTTCCCACTGTCCCACTGGCAACATAGGCCTGACATGAGCCACTGCCTACAGCATGATTGGGAGGTGGGTTAAAAGCCAGGGTCACTGGGTGCACCTGCACTTTCTTTACAGGAGGTCTTTTGTTTGTTTTTCCACAGTAAGAACCATTGGTGTATTCGATCCACAGATCTATAGATCCAGTGCTCTGGATGTCAGGGAGCTATTTTTATTCATGACCTCATATGAATTAATATAGCTGTCTGTTTGAAAGGTTTAGCAGAATTATTCATGATAATGGCTTTCACAGTGGTAAATACAAATTTGAACTCTAAAAATGTAAATTTTTACACAGATACAGTATTATATTATATTAAATAATAAAAATAAGTTTGCTTTGCAGTGGTTCAAAATATCCAGAAACCTGTCAGAAACCAGGTTGTGTAAATGAACTCGTACTATAAAATGGTTCTTTCAGGGTCCACTTTTAACTTTCAGTTAACCTCCTAACATGATTTCATTTTAAATGTTACTTTAAAATGTACTTGAAGGGTTCTAGATTAAATCTTAGTGTAATAGAAATACTGATGACACAGAGGGTAACATTGCTGTCTCAGTGGTCCAGGGTCCCTGGTTTGACTGTAAGCTTGGGTTACTGTTTGTTGAATTTCTCAGCAAACCCAGATTGGAAGCCCATAGAACATCTGTGGAGAGCCCTGAAGGCAGCAGTTTGCAGATGCTCCCCATCCAATGTGATTGAATTTGAGAGGATTTGCGAGGAGGAATGGGAGAAACAGCCCAAATCCACATGTGCAAAGCTTGCAGAGACTTATCCAAGAAGACTTCATGCTTCTACAAAGTTCTGATTTAAGGATCTTGATACTTATCTTAAATTATTTCAGTATGGGTTTTTTGTTTATTTTGTGCAGACTGATGGCCAAAAAAAAGTATATTTATCTCATCTCATCTCATCTCATCTTCAACCGCTTAATCCTTCTTCAGGGTCGCGGGGAACATGGAGCCTATCCCAGGAGTCATCGGGCACAAGGCAGGGTACACCCTGGACAGGATGCCAGTCGAAAAGTATATTTAATCCCTTTCAAATTAAATGTATAACATGGTAATGCATACACTGAAGGAGTCTGAATACTTTCCAAAGCCACTGTATATGTAACTCACTCTAGGACTAGAAATGCGGAACCTTTCCACCTTAGACCAGACTGGGAAGGTGCTCAGAGATAACAACATGCTCACTACTCTGTTAAGGGTGATGCTAATCTGTAGAAAAAAGGTGTACAGTACAGTGCTTCCCACTTAGCAGCAAGGTCGCTACCACAAGAAGGTATCCAGATAACAATCTCAGCCCCTGGTGATCAGAAGGGGTGAAGCAGAACTTCATAAAGTCAAACATGTTCCATAATGTGTGTAATACAATAAATATGTGGGACATCAAATTTCTTAAGAGAGAGTTTGTACCTTTAGTGCCCTCTGCTGATTCACTAAGAAACTGTTGGACAGTAAGAACTGTATTATTATTTGTATCATTATAAGCCATATCTTAATAACAAAGTGCATGCCTCTAAATAAATAGCGTGTTTCAGACAACCATCTTTGTAAAATCTCACTGATATAATGATTTGCCATAAAGAAAGTATGAAAGAACACTGTCAAAAACGATTCATATAGACAAAACATTTTTTCTTAGAGCGTTCGTAGACATTCTACAAATCATAAACTGATATTTAAACTCTTTTATTTAAAACAGAAACGTCTGACAGTTTTAACAAGCACACACATAACAAATTTATATTATCTAAAATGAACCTTTTAAAAGAGACTAATAAAGTAAGTAAAATCCTGAGGATGTTACAGCAAAACGGATTGAGTAATGCTATTATCCTAAAAATATCCTCAAGAACTTTAGTTAATCTTCACATCAACATGGGAGGGAAATGTGATGTTAGTGACTTAACATGACATGGCTGTTGGTGCTAGACAGGCTAGTATGAGTACTTCATAACCTGCTGATCTCATGAGATTTTCACACACAACAGAGAGAGCTCAAAGCAGAATTGCCAGACAGGTTCGAGCTGACCGGAAGGCAATAGTAACTCAAACAATTACTCTTTACAACCATGGTGAGCAGAAAAGCCATATTAGAAGACCATATTAGGTTCCTCTCCTGTTCGCCAAGAACCGGAATTTGAGGCTAAAGTTAAAAAGATTGGAAAAAGACCAGGCAATGTTTTTTCCCCCAACAATAATAATAAAACAATAATTTGTTCCCCATTCTGATGTTTGATGTGAACATTAACTGAAGCATGATTTTATGCATGGTTCTACTGCTACATGATTGGATGATTAGATAACTGTATCAATGAACAGTCATACCTAATAAAGTGGACAGTGAGTGTATATATGTTGATATAAGTGTGATCTCAAGCAGCTTATCATGTAGAAATAGTAGCAGCCAATAAATTAATACCTCATGAATTCATTAAGAAACCAAGCCTTCATCAGAGCATTGTGTAAATATATAAGTAAAATCCAGATTTTTACATGTGTATGTGAATTAAAATGTAACACTGACATTGATCACCTTAAAATGCATGCAAATAATATGACCTTTTCATTTAATGAAAAGGTATGAACCCTGTCCAGGGTGTCCAAGCCTTGTGCCTGATGCTGACTAGGATAGCCTCCAGGTTCCCCGCGACCCAGTAGGATAAGCGGTATAGAAAATGAATGGATGGAAACTGTATGATTTCCTTTGCCTATTCTTGACAAAATAATATTAATAATAATGGCTCACAGTTCCAGTTGATTGCCTGTGTGAAAGATCACATGTCCTCTCCTTCAAATGGCTTTCCTTTGGGTTCTTCAGTTTCCTCCCTCCTCTGAAAAAGCAGGTTGGAAGGTGGTCTGGCTACTCTAAATGCCTCATAATCGGCTTTGTTCCCAGTGTTCCTGGGATAGGCTACTGAAGAGGAATGAAAAGTAATAATAATGAACCAATCAGGACAAACAAAATAGTCATAAAGACTTTAAATACACATTAAAATTAAACATATTAAATAGAAATCTTTGGTCTTGCACAGTAAAATCACCATGATCGAACCAGCACTTACAATTTCCTTTTGAGTCAAATTCTCAGGTGAGCACAGAGTCACTTCAGCACAGGATATGCTTTTGGGTTGTACAACTTAAAACATTTTATCTCGAAAATGACATTACTTTATGACAAGAGCCATTCAAGAGCTTGGAATAATAAGGGTCTATGTAATATTTCTATCATTTTAAAATGTTAAGCCATAATGTTTTGACTACGAATAAGGTCAAACATTAATTAGTTGATATTTTTGTATGAAACCTTCTCTCATACTGTATATTCATTGGCATGTAATTAGCATTTATAAATTATATATATTTATAACTCATTTATGCATTCAAAATAAGAGACCCAGAATTCCAAGGTCTCATATGATATAGTTGGGTTCTACAAAACCAAAGGTCCCACATGGCATAGAAACTACAGTGGTTACCACAAGAAGCGGAAAGGTCTCACAACTCATACAGGGACCACATGAAGAAAGTACGTACAAACCACTTAAACCTTCAACATTTACTAGAAAAAAGCTGAAAACTGCTCATGAAAAAAAAATCTCATTCTTATTTACTTGCGAAACTTGGTTTATACAACCAGGCATTAATTGTAATGTTAAAAGTCAATAAATAGATGTGCGTCTGTTTTGTGTCTGTTTGAGTGCTGAATTAGATCCATCTGCATGATCTTCATGCTTTTCAGTTGCGGTCTCGGTTAAAATTACAACACTAAAACTAAACAGCAGCGTTTCAGTGATTGGGTTAAACAGGAAAAGGTCTGTCCATACAAGCAGGGGGCGCTGTCAGTGCATTTTAAAGTATTTCAGAATTGCCAGAGTTTTGGCGTTCGGGGAAGATGTGGAGCTGAGGATGCTCAATGCCATCATTGTGGAGGTCTTCCTGTTTCTGCAGCCCATGAAGTTTCAGGACCAGCTCCTTAATAAATACCTGAGATAAAAAAAAAAGAAGAGCGAAACACAATGTAGTTCCCCATTTAGTTCCATCATGGTCAAAAATGGAAACTGCCACAGGTGCTAATAGAGGCTCAATGGGGCACAAATCACACTGCCCCATGTTCAATCTATTAACATCAGTTAAAATCTAGTAGCATTTTTTTTATGCCAAATTGGGGTAGCTTAAAAATACTCTGTGGCCACCAAAATAGTTTATTTTATAGCACATAATAATAATAATAATTAAATTGAATACATTTTACATTTGAATACATTGGGAAAGCAGAGCTTTGTGGATAATACATTTGAAGAAATGTTTGTGCACCATGGTGACCCTCTTTTCTCATTCAAAGACTAAGGGGAAAATAAAGAACAAAACGTTTATAGTATGGTTTTTGAGATAGTTGGGCTGAAATGCTGGTAAAAGCTGGCAACCCTGGTTCAGGATATTATGTTTTCTGTGTGCGTCTCATACGCTGTGATGGGAAACAAACCTGCTGTATCAAACCCAGTTGAAAAAGGGTACATCTAAAAGCTAGACTGTAATCTTGATGACTGTATGTTGTCGACTCTAAGCTGCCTATTACAGGGTTACTCTAAAAATGCACTAGTCAGTAGCTTAAAGCATAATTCAAGTGTGATAACCTCTTTCCTTAATGTAGTTTAAGGCTATGTAATTATTAATATCTTTCCCCACCAAAATCTATGGTCATGAGCCAAAGCTACAAAAACACCCCTATTACAACTGAATAAAATTCAACTTGTCATAAGTTTATCCATAAACTGCAGGATATGATTATGGTAATTATTTCATGATTTCCTTCTGCACTCAATGAATCAGTGACAGGACCACAGTCTGAACCAGAAATGGAACTGGTCTAAGAAAATATATGTTATGATACCACCATTGGATATTGCTGTGGCTGAATTCTGCCAAACATCCAAAAATGTCAGCAAAAAGTAATTGGGGTTTGACTAAACTTGGGATTCTATTCTGTCAAATGATCCATAATACACAGACAAAAATATAATTTTTGAATGCAAATAAGGGAAATGCACGCAACAGAACTTACTATAGTATATAAACAAACGAACAGTGTATGCTGTCTGAATAATCTTTAGTGCCCCCTGCTGTCTTTGAGACAAATTGCAACAGGCTTTATAATGAGCTGTCATACCAGAGTGACTTGTGGGAAAATTTGATATATAAAAGTCATCAAAGTTTTAGATCAACGTTTACTGCTGGACTTTGTATCTGTGTGTGTGTGTGTGTGTGTGTGTGTGTGTGTGTGTGTGTGTGTGTGTGTGTGTGTGTGTAGTGGATTACAGTAGGACATACTGTGTACTGGTGAGGCTGTACAGAAAAACACTGGCCAGTTTTGTTATCCACAACAAACTGTCGTAACTGGACGTGTCTGTTACTGCCAGACTGAAAGAATGAGAAAATGTATCACACAGAAAATAGTTACTTACTTCTGTGTTAGTATTACAGGAATGGAGAATATCCTGTAAAAAAAAAAAAAATAAAAATAATTAAACTGACGGATTAGGTGAATTTTTCAATTAGGTTTTTCAATCATTAATGTCAGTTGAACAAGGTTGTACCTGGAGCCTTTTGGTCCTCTCCTCATCACTCTGCAGGTCCAAAAGTTCATCAATATTCACCTCCTCTGGCATGTGCTCTTCCTGCAGCGAGAGACAAAGATTCACAGTGACACTCCAACATCACGCAGTAGTTTCCTGTTGCCACAGGGTGAGTGTGAGTGGCATTTTTCTTTATCGTCACTCTGTCTTATCCACTGAAACAGGAAACTGTTTACTCTTTTAATGTTTTCTAAACACAATTTTAGTTATATTCTCTTCATATTCTCATGTAGTGGTACAGTCAATGTAAAGTGTACATCGGCAGGGAAATTAATTTAAATACTTAAATATTCAACTGGATAAAATCATTAATATTAGCAATTGCTAGTAGATTATTTCTAATAATTTGATTAGATCTGATGCAGGAACGAACGTGGAGTAGCATGTTTGGAAAGACAATCTTTATATTGTCTTTATACTGTCTTTGTGAATAGTGCATACAGTATGCTCGAGATAACATAGGTCTAAAAACAGAATAAATGTTTATATACTAAATGAATACTATAAATTAAACTAAATGGCCTAATTACTGTGCCTTAGTGTATAGTGTATTCACTCATTTGTAAGTCACTCTCAATGACGTGTATTAAAAAAGTAATGTCCTTTTACTGCCCATCACATCAGAGACATGCGAGCTTTCTAAAGCTGTCAAGGAAGGTTAGCCTTATGAGGACAGTTACGTAAGCAGGGCACAAGTCTCAAAATACAGTGACTGAGCCTGCAGAACACCATTATCCTACTGCTCAATCCCACAGCTGTACCACATTACCACAGCTTTATAAAATCTCTGTAAGGCAAATAGAGATACGCATACTCCACCCTTCTAGAAGGCACACATGAAGCAGTTTTCTAAGCTGTAAATATTGCATGATTTGCTGAAAGGTCAACAGAGAGACTGACCGATTTCAAGGTTGGTTAGTTTATACACGATAATAACAGATTAGACTGTTTGTCCTGCATTTCAGTTGAATGCGCATGGGCTTGTGACTGTGCACACCTCTGTTTGGTTTTAAAGCTCACTCCTATAGTGACTGCACCAGGATTGCTCAACTTTGAAGTAGGCTAAGTATAATTTTCAATTCGGCAAATCGTTCATGCATGTCAAAGCTGCATCTCCCTTGCTCCCAGGAATATAGCAAGAACAAAACAGTTTCCAGCCAAGTAGCGGGTCAGACTATTTACATCACGCGAGTGAGCACTTTTCCAACCAAAACTCTTGGTACTGAGGAGAAAAATAGCACCCTATGCACTGCTTGATGCCAAAACAAAATTTTGTGAAACTGGAAATATAAAGATTAGTGAATGACACCTGGGGTGGGCAATATGACAAAAATATCATAGCATGATATGTGAAGACATTTCTAAAACACACAATGTGTATCACTATACATCTATCTCTCTCTCTCTCNNNAACATGTTCACCACTGAATATAAATACAGACTCGTGTCTTAATATACACTTATAATCTGTAATTCATTAGAACATTGCCTGAAAAGGATCAAATTAATACAGTCGAATAATTTAAATAGATTTTTAATAATAAATAAAAAATACATGTAACAATTTTAAAGACTTAGTATAAAATTATAACATGAAATCAGCTGCTTCCAATCATAGCTGACAACTGATTTTTTCAAAAAAATTTAGAAGAAGAGCTTACGATACCTGCGGTATCTCAGAGCTAGAGGTCGGCAGTACCTGCCAATAACAGATTAACCAACTAATAGGCCTAGATTTTAAAAACTAAAATGAATTAAAAAAAAAAAAACTTTATTGCAAAAATAAACAGTAGTGACTGTACCACGAAAATGTACTGTTCTTAAAATAATAAAATATATAAATATTGATATATATTAAATAATAATAAATATTAAAGTAAATAAAATATATGCATCCAAATTGAACCAAAAAGTAACACTCCAAAACAACAAATAAAAATAGAGACACCCAAATTGAATTGACAAACACTTTAAATAACACAACAAAATTGATCAGTGATAGTTTTTATTTCACCTCTAGAGGCTGCTCTTGTACTGTATAATGACAGCAGAAAATTCTCAGCCGCTAACGCAATGGACACAACCGGGAAAAACAATCTGCGTGGATTTTTGCACATGACCGATATTATGTTAATTTTATTTTACGCTGTTGAAACTGTAGTAATGTACAGTTATCAATTAATCACAAAAATGAGGAATCATTAGGATACTTCTGCACACATACACACACACATGTACAGCTTATATGATTAATCTCATGATATGATTAATCTCATGATAACTATGATTCAGTCTGATCATTGTTTGAAACCATCATGCTATTACTCTATTACACTAAGCATTTTAGATCTGTTATAGCTAGCAAATCAATGATTTGCTCTTTGGATGCTAGTATATACAGGTTTTAGAGCAACATATGCTTCCATTCAGATTCCATCCCATGTTTACTTCTGAGAGACTCTTTTTATACTCAGTCATGTTACAGACCTGTTGCCAATTAACCTAATTAGTTGCTAAATGTTCCTCCAGCTGTTTCTTTTTAGCAACACTTACTTTTCCAGCCTTTTGTTGGCTCGTCCCAACTTTTTTGACACGTGTTGGGGCCATCAAATTAACATTATATTTTTCTTAAAATGGTACATTTCCTCAGTTTAAACATTTGATATGTTTTCTATGTTCTATTGTGAATAATATATGGGTTTATGAAATTTGCAAACCATTGCATTTGGTTTTATTTACATTCATTGACATTTTACACAGTGTCCCAACTTTTTTGGAATTGGGGTTGTATACTAATGTTTTTGTTTGGTAGTTTCTTGATTTGTTAACAAGCAAAGGTTATCTAAGTAAGTTCTCATGTATTATGGGCCACCTCTCAGGTGTTATAATAAGGTTACTGAGAGCCACAGGATGCTGAGAGACTACTTAAACTATTTTGAAACTAATGTCACCATTGAAAGGTCAGTCAGAGAAAGATCCAAGCAGAATCCCCTACTGGGGCGTCTGTGACCTTTCTTTTAAATCTAAATGCTACTGAAAATGCTCTGTGAAGAATTTATGGCCACGTCTACACAAATTTTCTCATGCTTCCAAAGGGCTCAAACTTTTCTCACAACATTACATATTATGTACAGTGTATGCCATCTAAGTCACATAAAAGTGACCTAGAGAAAGAGAACTAAGCTTTGGGAATTAGTAAATTTCCGTATAAAGAAAGGATATTACAGTTGAAATATATACAAACAAACTGAAATATAATAATATTCTAAACTTTAATAACTAAAACTAACTAAGAACTAGAAATCTAAACAAAAAGTTTGAAAATCATAAATGAATTAAGTGAATTTGCATTTTCTAGCTCTAGTTCCATGTGAAAAATGACAGCTGGCAGGAAGACACTGAATGCTCTGTGGGAATATTTTGAATGTAAAGCTTTTGTAGAAAAACGTGTTGTTTTCTAATAACATCACACACTTCTCAGAAATCAAAGTGCAAAACCCAGCAACCCGAAAAAAGTGCACCTGGACAGGGTCTGTCAAGGGAATGGAAATGACTAAAACCACAACCAAAACTAAAACAAAAGTAAAAGACATATATATAATAATGAGCTAAAACTACATTGAATTTCAAATGAAACCTGAAAAACAGAGCCTAAAATAAAATGATCTTGAAAATGAAATCCTATTTTGTTACTTCAAAAGTCTTAATCTTAATTTGTGTAAATGACCATATGTACCAGTCCAAGCCTGTGTGGCTTATGCACATCTTGTGAAGGGAATAAGCAGTGGCAATTTCTGCAAGCATTAGTACTGTGTCTATAACGGACCCTCCAGGGCATCATTTAGTCATTAATTCCAGGCCAGTGGTATGTTTTACTGTGTTACATTTTTTCCTTTCTTCTCCAAGTTTGTGAGCTCCAGCTTTTTTTTAGTTTCTAGTATCATTTGAAAATAGCTGTGTACCTGCAACAAATATTCTTCTCATGAAACTAGTTGTGCTTTTCCTGTACAAATTCATGAATTTGCATAGGACTTAAAACAATTTAAGAGTGTAATATTACTCACATACAATACATTTAACTAGGACTAACGTGATAGAAATATCATCAGAGAGATATGTCAAGTCCTTTAAACATCAGCAGCTGTCATCATCTCATCATCTGTCATCAATTGTGACTCAAATTCCAAGTATTATTAGTAATACATCATGCCTTTGAAAAGACATCAAATACATGTGATAAATCACTATATTCATATTCGTACTATATACTATATGTGCTTTGACCTACTCTGTGGTCATCACACTATAGTATCCCCCCATGCCAGATTTTGTAGCCAGTGTGGAGCCAGTGTTTGAATATTTTAACAGTGAGCTGAATGAGATATTTCCTCTCTCTCACTGTCTTTATCCTACATTTAATGTCTGTATTCACTTGCTTGTATTTGATCTCTCGCCCTCACCATGAGCACAGAGCACTTTATTACTGTTTCTCAGCACAAAGGGCAACATGCTTTAAAAAAAACATTTTCACTTCATATACCCATGGGACTGGCTGAACCATTTGGTTCAACCAGTCAGACATCTGGCCAGACAGAGGTCATTATTTATCAAAAACAACAGATAGGGCACATGCTTTACTCCAATATAGGACATAAAAACTCAATAAAAGGTCAGTATTCAATAGTTCAGTGTTTAGGTGGCTAGTTGGCACCATGTCTGTTGCATTTCTCAGTTAGTACTGTGTAAAAATATATTTTAAAAAAACAATAAATAAATAAATCTTAATCTCCAATCAAGATGCTTGTTTGGCTCTGTGTTAAATCCTCACATCTTTTAAAACACTTCTTTCTTGATTTTTATTAACATGTACAACAGCTGGAGCTCTCATCATTGTTCTCAGTATATCTTGTGTATTGTGGGATTAAGCTGAATATAACAATCTGGCCTGTTAATCTGGACTCTCAATGAGTCTCTCACTGAAGTCTAATGGCAGAAGTCTAATGGCTCTAATTAATGGAGCATGTGATGCTCAGTATTTAAGCTTAGGGGAAGTGGTGTAGCGGGACAGAGGGGGGATGTTGATTCACCAAGGTTTCTTTGTGTGCTACACTGACATATGGGACACTTTACATCCCCAGCCCCCAACACTTTACTCACGAGGAACACCCCAGGAGATAGAGATCAATCAATCCCAGAATCATTAGTATTGAGACCAGGCTACCCAGCTCCAGTAGTGTTGAGGTTATGGTCTTTCCGGAAATGAAGGGGGTTGCAGACGGGAGTCTGATTACAGCCCCTGATTGTTCTATATCATTGCAGACCAACAGCTATGGTCATTTAGGCATGATTGTGTTGTGGTAAGTTTTTTCACCTGGGTTCTATGACATCAGATTTTGCAACTAACTGTACAGTGCATAGCAACTATCAGATTTCCTTCATACTGTTATGTCAAAGGCATCTGTTTAGGCATCTGACCCTTTCCATACCACCACTTGAATTTGCACTGATTGTTTTTGATGTTCTTTGAGCTCACATTAAACCCAGTAACTCACATCCTACACACTGAATGTAAACACTTGCACTTTTTGTACACTTTGTACTTGTTCTTGGGCACTGAGCTCTTTACACTATGTGTATGTATGAACATGTGTAACTGTCTGTATTTTAATGTCATGTGTTCTTCAGCTACTATATTGCCTTCATTTCCGTTTGGTAATGTAAATTCAATCAACGCACTGTACTTCAATAGTGAGAAATAAGTTCAATGACTGTACCATATCAGGAACACCCATTTACACGAAATCCACTTTAACAGGTGATAAAATACTGCTAGTTGACAGATTTACAGTACTGAGAGTATTGCAAATGTGAGCAGACATTTTATAATCTGCAATGCCAAAACATTCATAGCATTACTATGCAGCCAGTCCACATTTCCAGTAGTAACTACTGTGCTCCACCTTTGTAATGTTCTACAGGTTTATGTCAGGCTCTCGATCTTTAGTTAAAACTACACTACACTTCATTGGTGACTGTAATTCATTTGCTGTTTATATGTAGTAAGTATTTATCTTTAGCTGGACTAAGGATGGACACTTGGAAACTGTCCAGTGTTGTCCAATTTTTTTTTAAACATAACTAATTACCTAATTATATAAGCATTCTACAAATCAAGCTGCTATAAACAGCCTGTCCAACTGCATTATCAACTTTTATATTATCAACTAAATCAACCAACACCAAAGCTTCTTGTAACTGAGCTTACAAACTCAGGCTGAATGTGAAAGATAATTTCTACACTTTGCATTACATAAACAATAAATTAAAGGATTCAGGTCCTTCCTGTGTTTCAGAATTGCCTTATATCCTAAAAGAGCAAATCATTTCGTACTTGATCAAACATGCCACAAGCCCTCAAGCGTAGAGGATGGATAAATAATCCACTTCATATTGTGTACAACACACTATTTGATTATAATATTATAGACGCCTAGATTCATCTCCACGGGGATCATCATTATAGTGGGAGTTCTACGCCACACTCCCACACCCAC
>JAOUWY010000076.1:17021184-17033555 GCA_025728095.1 Prietella phreatophila | reverse complement strand
TCTCTCTGTCTCTCTCTCTCTCTCTCTCTCTCTCTCTCTCTCTCTCTCTCTCTCTCTCTCTCTCTCTCTCGTTCTGTGTGTGTGTGTGTGTGTTTTCAGTGTGTTATTTCTTTCTGGCTTTATATTCTGCTTGTAGTTTTTCTTTGAGACCACACAAACATTGGCACTGACCCCTAGCAGACTATTTTATGAAAAGCTTTTCTTTGGCTACATGGCATTAAAGTCTCATATCAGACTCAGTGATCACTAACTTTTAAAATTCAGTTATTTGTAACTGGGGGATGTTGCCCCTAGACTGGATTTGGTGGTGTGGCAGGTGGTAACACCGTCTCATTGTCTTATTTTCAGAGAAGTGCCAGGCTGAACCACAGGTAGGGCTATGCAGAGCCTCCATCCCACGCTACTACTACACAAGTGGCACGTGCCAACGTTTCATATATGGTGGATGTGGTGGCAATAAGAACAACTATTATTCTGAGGAGGAGTGCATGAAAACCTGCACAGGTATGTATGCATGCATGTATGCATGTATATGGTGTTTACTGTATGATGATCGTCCTCACTGTGGAATTGGCGGTTTCTTATTGTTTAGTTGTGTAAGCCAGAGTCTTGGCACTTGTCAAAACAGAAAGAGGTAATTTAACTGACATGGCAACCATGGACATTTTCTTTGGTTGCCTTATCAGTTATTTATGTATTAAATTTTTTGAAAAGGTCACTTTGTTGCAGTGTTCAAAGGTTTGTTGGAAACTGGTACACAGAACTGTGTATACACAGAAGTGTAGTGAGCCAGTCAGATTGCACCCTTTAAGATTCTGAAGCTCTTGGCCAGAAAACTGTTCAAAAGATCTTGGCAGACTGTGGGTGGAGTGTCTGGGGCTGAGCATACATGTGAATTGAGTTGATAATGTTGAAACCTCTCTTTGCAGTGAAAATTGTGGATTCCAAGAAAACCACCAATTCTGACAATGCGGAATACAAAGGTAACATAGCATTTTCATCAAATGAGTAATTTCATTTGTGTGAATGAAAAATCAGTTGCTTCCATAACATCAGTAAACCCTGTGTGCGCTACATAGCGGCCTGCGTTGTGCCGGCTGAGTCTGGGCCATGCCGTGCCGCCTTCCAGATGTTCTACTTTGAGTCGAGTACTCAGTCCTGCCAAAGGTTCATCTACGGAGGCTGCAAAGGCAACAAGAACCGTTACAGCACCCTGGAGGAATGCATGTCCAATTGTGCTGGGAAAGATGGTAGGAGGAGATTTTATGTCGAGTTGAATAAACTCTGTAGATAGTTTAATGGAGTTTAAATGAAAGGATGTAGTTGCTACATTAAGCATATAATATTACCTTGGTGTTGAGTTACATTTCAGCTTTAATTTAATTTTATTAAAGGTTATGTAATGTTCAGGTTGGTAATTCTTTATTTTCTTCTAATGTACCTGTATTCATAATACTAAACTAAATATAAAAGTATTACACATGCGCACAGGAACAAACTCACTGAAGGACACTTTTAGAGAGAGTCCATAGTCATGCCATGTCTCGGTTTTCAGCTGTTAGCCAGCTCTTTTGTCCAAGCCCCTTCATGTAATTTGTACTTTGACAAGTTGGACAGTATTTGTTTAGTCTATTTAGATCTAGTTTGTCCTGATGTGTTTTTTTAAATAACTGTAACTGGTCAAGTAATCTACCCTGTTCATGTTTATTATACCCGCTACTGTTCCTTGCCGCATTCACCTTCTGGCTGCTTTTTAATTCGACATTACGGATCTTACTTGTGCGTGAGCGAGGAGCAACGCAGTTATAATAAATGACAGAATTTACACTGTAAGCGTAAATTGCAAATACAGCATATACTAACAATATTTAATTTAGAATTTTTTAAAAACCTGCATGTACAAAAGTATGGAATCACACTACCAATCCACGGTTCGAAAGGAATTCTTGTATGTGAAAGCAAACATATATAAACCTAAACAGTGGTTGTCTACTTGTAAGTTTTTTTTTTTGTTTGTTTTTTTTGTCATATGGTCATAAGTATGCAATGTTGCTTTAGGTGGATTTGAGGAGCATGGAGAGCACAGGTCTCGCTGGACTCCAGGTAAGACAGTATGACCAACATGTAACAGGTCTTTATTTTATTTTATTTTATTTTATTTATTTATTTATTTATTTATTATACATATATGATATAAATTATATAATTTTCCTAATTATCATTTTCTAATTGTGTTAGTTTTCCTCATTCCTTTCTTAATTTTTTTTTTCCCCTCAGCCTTTTTCCTGGTCTCCACTCTGGCCATCATGTCCGTTGTGCTGCTTGTTGGGTTGCTCCTGATCTCAATGCGCCGTGTGAAGCATCAGCGCTTCCTGCTTCTGGATGATAAGCAAGAACTACTACCTGAGGAGCCCAATCCTGAGTAGGAGGCCCACAATGACTCCTACTAAATCCATTTTCTTCTCTCTTTCCCATCTCTGCTACTGAGCATCAGTGTATATACACTCCAATTCTGTCACACAGCCTGTCACACACATCTTGGGTTTGGGAAAGCTTTGAGAAGGTAGGGCATAAGTACAGTACACAATATTTGACTCCGTGTATGTGGCAGAAATGTCTTGTAAAGTGAAACGACACTGACATACCAGCTTTCTTATGATAGTGTGATGATCTTAATAGTTATTTAAAACGCTGAATGAAGTGAGAAACCTAGTCTTCAGTTACTTTTAGTGATGGGGGGGGGTGTCTTAACATCCTTTTTCTCTTTTTTGTTTTACACTGTCAAAAATAAAGCAATCAGTAAATGAACAAATACATTTAATTTCATTTCCACATTACAAAACCGCTTCTCAGCCTCGACGTACATTGGAAAATGGACAGATTTTTAAACGGTTCATTAATACATTCCCTCATTCCTATCTTGATGTGTGTGCACAAAAATATGAAGGGATCTTCTGGTTTTTCTTTTTTAATTTATTCTACCTGTTGATAAAGCAATGTTTTTTGGGTGATTACAAATGTGATGTATTCTTTTCCATAAAATAATTTTAGAATCAGTGACTTTCCTTTTCCTTTTAAATACTGTGAAATGTATTTAAATACAATTAACAGCCAATATTGTAGAATGTGAGGGATATTGTGGGCATACATTTACATTTGATTTTAGAGGAACACTCTTAGTTCATGGTACACTCCATTGTTTCATATTTTCTATTCAAGATAAAACAGCTACTACATTAATGCATACACATAAAATGAGATGGATTGCTACAATGGTTGAGCTACTGAATGTGGCAAGTACACTGAATAATAAAGTACACTTTGTTTATATAAATAATAGTAAACCTGGCACTGGACTGAGAGTTATCATGATTAATATCGGTAATTTCTCATATATATAAGTATAATAATAATATTTGGTTTGTCTTATTTTCTAACCTCAATAAAACACTACTGATTTATGTAACAAGATCTTCAACACTGAAGTAATATTTCATGATCTCTCAAACATAATTTTGAACTTTGTGGTAAGTGATCCATTTAGTGATCCATAATATTAAAGAAAAACTTGTCTTAATACGATGATTTATGTGCATTATTTATAGTATGTTGTTCAAAGAAGGAAGCCTGTTAATTCTCTTATCCTTCCAGTTAGTCCTCACATAAAGATGCAGGCTATTAAAGGCATTATTTTAATCGGGTGTGGTCTTTACTGTACAGTACATGTCTAAAGCTTTAGACACATGATGAACAAGAAAGTGCATTGGCCCAATTATTCGGTGTACCTTGGCATAGTCTCTGGAGCTGTATTGGAAGGATGAATGGCATTCTTGCAAAAGATATTTCCTCAGTTGGTGGTGTTTATTGATCGTGGTGGAGAGCACTGTATAACACCTCAGTCCAAAATTTCCCATGTATGTTTAATTGGGTTGGGATCTGGTGACTGGGTAGGCCAAATACTGATAAAGCTATTCAGGGAACTGTCATGCCCAACATCCACTGTTTTTGCCTTTAATTTGTCACCTGTATATAGATTTAGTGTCAAAATATGTTATAAATGTTATATGTATGTGGTTTGTATTCTGGAATTTTGGCTTTAACGTAGTTGACCAAGTATGTTGAAAGGATGTATAAATATTAGACATGCAAAATTTCTCAGCTGATACCGATAACCGATTATTCAGAGTGATCTCTACCGCTACCCATAGTTTTGCCTTTTATGCCTTCTTATAAATTAGTAATAATTAATTCCACAATTCTGAAAGAAATACAAATAAAAAAAATGTATTCTCTCATTTCAACAAGTTGTTTCAGAGTAACTGGTGTCATAAACAGAAAACACATTACTCTAATTAACATTAACACATGAACTCAATTCTGAAGATTAAAGTAAGATTTCTTAATTTATTGAATGTTATTAATTCATATTAACATTGACTGAATTCTTAAAAAACAAAACCTCCTGTTAGTCTCACATTCACTCACCACAAACAAAAGCATTTCTACTTCATCACTGAACATCAAACTGCTAATATAAACTTTTTCTTTTGGATGATATAAACTCATTAACATTAATTGGATATGAAATATACTACTCTACAAATATATTTTTCTGTGATATATATATATATATATATATATATATAATATTTTGTCAACTCATTTAAAATTTTCAACGGTATACTTGTGCTTTAATTCAGTGTGAGCAATTCTTAAAGTAATTGTTTTACTCTACGCTGAAACTCCTGCTTCACTGCTGCCCGCTTCCAGTGTAAAATTTTAGCGGTGCAGAGATTAGAGAGATTACAAATTGTAGTTTTGCCGTCATTCCATACAAGAAACATCATTTTTACACACAGCATGAAATTGATGTGTTTTCCCGCCCTCTTTTGATTGACATGATATATCATTGGATGTTTTTAAACTATCAGCCAATGGTCCATAGCGTCAAAAATAGTCTTTATCGACCAATCCATCGGTCCATCTCTAATAAATATGCACCGTTAGCATCTGCCTTGGTTTGTGGGTGGAAAATGTGTGTCCTGCAAAAATACATCCAAAACAGAAAAATTGTTTTGTCATGACCCTCAGTCAGTAGAACTGATTTGAAGACAGCAGTGTCTGTTAAAACTCTTAAGAGGTTGGATTCAAAAGAGGTTGGAGGCAGCTTTGTAACCAATAAATGTCTTGTTGCTATGAATCAAATATATTGGTCTTCTTCATAATGTCCTATGGGTATGCAAACTTTTGCTGTATACAGCCCACTCTGAAAGTATTGGAACATCAATGCTAATTCTCTTTTTTTTTGCTATACACTGAAGACATTTTGGGTTGAGTTAAAAAAAATTAATAATAGACAATGGATCAGAATTTCAGCTTTCCATTTTTCATGTGATCAGAATTATTGGAACATGTGACTGACAGTTGTTTCTTGCTACCCAGGTGTACCCTGTTAGATTGATAGATTAAACAATTAATAGCTCTAAATGTGTCCTCTTGGTTTGAGCCCTGGATTTTGTCTGTGAACACTGAATTTGCTGTTAAAAGAATAAACCAACATGAAGCTGTCTATAGGAGAGAAAACAAAAGCCATTTTGAAACAGAGAAAAGAAGGAAAATGGGTCAGAGTCATTGCACAAGCGTTGAACATGGCCAATTTTTAATATCCTTAAAAAGAAAGTAAGTACTAGTGGACTAGCAACCAGAGATGCAACATGTTGGTCAAGGGAAACAACATCAGTTTATGATAGAAACATTGTGAGAAGTGTGAAGAAAAACCCCAAAACAACAGTCACTGACCACCACCAACTTCCACAGGGCAGGGGTGAAGGTATCAAAATCCACTGTTTGAAGAAGACCTCGAGAGCAGAAATATAGAGGGCTTACCACAAGATGCAAACCACTCATCAGCAAGAATCAGAGGCCAGATTGGAATTTTCAAAGAAATACAGAAAAGAGCCACAAAAGTTCTGTAACCAAGATTAACCTCTACCAGAAACATTCAGTCTACAGAAACATTCTGTCTCCCAATTTACATAGAAATGCATCCTGTCTAATTGGGAGGAACTTGATCATGCAGCAAGACAGTGATCCAAAACACACTGCCAACTCAACAAAGGACTTCATCAGGGATGAAAAGTAGAAGGTTTTAGTCTGGCAAAGTCAATCATCAAACCTTAACACAACTGAGCATGCATTTCACCTCCTGATTGTCACGATTTTCCCTTTAAGCAGCGCCGCGGAGAGTGTGTGGGCGCGTGCGCACGAGCAAGGTGCGCAAGCACCTGCTTTTCGTCTGGTGACAATCGTGACATTGTGTACATTGGACACGTGTTTTTGTTATGTTTCTATGATGTCTCCTCCCTGCTCTGGCTGTTGTTTAGCGTGTGTCTAGATTACTGTCAGCCGTCAGCAATCAACATGATTGTGCTTGTATATATACCGCGCGTCTCCCAGCACACGGCGAGGAATATTAGAATAGAATAGAATAGATAAGATTAGATTAGATTAGATTGGATTAGATTCCACACGATAGTTACCAACGGTCATAGTCTTAGTTATTGTCCTTGTCATGTTCCATGTTTAGAACAATGCATTTAGTCCACGCTGGTTTCTCCGCTTCCAGTTCCTCCCTATAGTTTATGTTTCCTGTTTTGTATATCGACCCTGTATTCCGTGACTGCGACCTTGATTCATGTTTTGCCCCGTGAATGCCTGTTTGCCGATCACCTGACCTTGTGGATTATGTTTCTGGATTACGTATTTTGGATTTACCTGCCTGTGTTTCTCATCAAATAAACTCTTTAACTGCAATTGCATCCGTCCTATCTTCATTACGTCTCGAGACATGACACGAATGAGGAGACTGAAGGGAGAACAACCCCCCAGAACAAACAACAACTGAAAGAAGATACAGTTAAAACCTGTAAAAGCATCATAAAAGAAGAATGCAACAGTTTGGTAATGTCAGTGGGTCACTGGCTTGATGCAATTCTTGGATGCAGAGGAATGCATATAATGCATAAAATATTTGGAATGCAACCAAATTATTATGTTATCTACTTTAATTTACTTTAAGAATATCTGTCCCAATAATTTGGTGGTCTGCCACCAAAGGTGCCATGTTCTAAGTTGTTTAACACATCTGGATGTAAATACTAATAAATGAAAGCTAAAATTCTGATCCATTGTCCATCTTTTGATCTCAAACCCAAATGTCTTACATTGGTATAAATACTTATACTCTCAGAGGGGACTGAATTAATTGAATTATTCTGAACACAACACTTTCATTGCTAAAACACACTCAGTTCAATGTTGGATGTGTAATTATTCACCCCGATTGGACAGTAGTCAATTGCTCGGTGCCATGCACACACACTTTTGTTCACCCCTATAAGCAATCTAGCATAGCCATTTTGCCTACCTGCGTGTTATTGGACAGTGCAACAAAACCAGGCAACCCGGAGGAGCTCAACATTGGTATAGGGAGAACATACACAGAAACTCTACACAGACAGAATCCAAGCTTAGGCTTGAACCAACAATCTTGGAACTGTGATGTGGCCGTGTTACCTAATGCACCACCTTGCCTGCCATATGTTCCTACATAATTATTGGTTTCGTGTATTACATCCTTTGCTCTAAAGCACATTGTCCAGAGCTGGTATTGATAACTTAATAGACAGACACCTAAAGGTCTTGATGGAAAACTGATGGATATTGGTCCCTAGCGCTTGGCCTACAACCTACTTAATATGGTAACCTCTGTACCACAAGGGGGCACTGCTGTTTAGGCACTCCTGTCTGTAGATACTAAAATTGCAGTAATGATTCTTCCTATTGCCTGCATTGTCTTCTGTTTTAAAAGATGTTGGGACCTGACATCAGCAGTTTCCTTGAGATGACGAGTCCCCTCCTGTTAAGAAACGTAACACAGCTGGTCTCTTCTTTTTAACAGATACAGTCATGAATGCAAACAGGAACCAATAATATTGTGTGTAAATCATGTGTTTAATGAACTCCACGGCTAGAGTTCTTCATCACTTAGTAAATCGGTTACCCAGCCCCTGATTCGTATCTATTGAAACCAAAACTGTAAGAGTGAGAGAGAGAGAGATGTGTGTTTGGGTTTGGGAGGCTGACACCGTGAACTGTACAGTGTGCTGGGTTTGTGCCATTGTCTCGGCACGCTGAGGCAGTTGAAATTAGGTCATAAAGACGGAGCCATTAGCTCATTTCCTAGTCATGTCCAACCAGCCGGCTCTTCCAAGTGCAAAACACTTCTAACCAAAATGGTGCTTTCACTGAAACTACATTACGTACTGGTTACAGAAAAGTGTTGAGTTGGTGTAATTTAGCGGAATGGATGAGTATGTGGAGGAAGTATGAAATGTCTTCAGAGTAATGTCCTCCTGAAACTGTACCTAATGCTTTTGATGAAAAATGTGACAGAAGTTTATCCAAGAGCTCAACGTTTGTGTTTCAAGCCGAGTGTTAGAAACAAGTCACAGGTTTTGGTAGTGCTGACTGCTAGTAGACTGCGTGTGTATATGTATGTGCCTAGGATATGTTCACCCTGACCATGGTAACCCTAGCATGTTGTCATAGCCCATGGTCATCTGGTTTTCATCCTACATTAGTGTAATTGTGGTATCTTAGCTTTAGAGCCCATACCAGCTGCCTCTTTAACTGCAAAGATACTTGGCATTCCATGTACATGAGTATGCCATGCCCTCCTGCCCTTACACTCACACACACACACACACACACACACACACACACACACGGGAATCTGAAACTTCATGCATATATGGAATAGTTCATGTAAACATTTGTAGGTTAATACTGTATGTATGGCAAAATATGTGCATGAAACAATAGAAATGATTCCGAGGTGGGAAGTGACAATGTGCATTAATTTTCGTTACTTTACAGTTTTGAATTATTTATATTATACATTTTACTCACTACTTTTCAGAACAGATTCTATAGCACATTTTTAGAAACCATATGCTGGCATTTTATGCAAGATTCAGAATGTCTACATCTCACTAGAAATTGTTTGTATATATATGACAGCCCTTCCAGTATTTTGTGATTTTGAACAAACAAACAGACTTCTTCACAAGCTCTACCTCAAATCTCAGGAAACACTAAAGTGACTTAATATTTATCAATACATACAGTATATTCATTTGTTGTGAGCTTACATTTTGTATTCATCTAGCTAATTTTGACCTAGCTATTAGTATTATTAGCATATTATTGTTTTATCAGTTATCACGATAGCTAACCATTGAGTCATTAGGGATTTAGCTAACATATTTTGCTAGATAACTATTTGTTAGCTAGCTTTAGTTGATGTTTGCCCCATTTTTTTTTGTCAATGGTGACTAATTTTGTATCAGTAACTCATATTAACATGTTATAACGTGTTATAAGATGTTTCTTACTTTAAACTTAAAAGTTTGTACTTTACATACAGGTATTTGTTTGGATGAGTACTGGCACTCTTGCTTGAGTAAGGATTTTCCCCCATTTTGGCCTAGTAAGAGCATGTACATGTGTTTGTCCACAGTAGACACCACATTTCCGTTCACAGATAATAGCTGCATTGTTGTGTTGTGAGTGTTTATGTTCCCCTGAGGCGCTGCTTCCCCTGAACGTCCGTCTGTCAGTCATCTCACTCTGCAGCCTTCTGGCCTTCTCAGCCCCGTCAGCACATCTTTACCATGTGGAGAACAGACAGATCGCTGAGCCCAGCTGATCCAGAGCAGAAGCCAGAAGATTAAAAGACAGAAAGAGAAGAGAATGACACAGAGGTTGAGGAGGGGCATGGAAAAAAAAGTAGAAGCTAGGTTGTGACGAATGGTAGAGGTAGAAACAGGAGGAAAGCTGAAAGACCGCACAGGGGTTGAGTTGCAGAATCAGACATGCTCTGCCCATGACAAGGATGATGTCATTCATGGCTTTGTCTCTCAGAGCTTGGATGAAGTTGGGGGGCTGAGATGGTGGGCGGCAGGGATCTTGGCGGAAGGGGGACTGTAATTTGAGTGACCCCGTCTAAAATTGAAAGCAGTTGTGAATCCTCTGGAGGGCAAAGCATTTGCAATCCAGACTCCGCTAGCAGTTCCCACGACACCGACCGACCTCCCTCTTCCCACTTTCCTGACTCCTTGTCCTTTTTATTCTGTTCCACCATCAAGAGTCTACAGTACGTGCCTATAAATGGGAAGTCTGGTGGCATTTTGGAGGGACAGTCTGCACTGAAAAAGGCAATAAAGTAAGACGGCGACCATAGGGTCACAGTATACATGCTTATTAAAAGCAATTTCAAACACTAGAAAATACCATGAAGTGGAAAAATACTTCAGATAACAGGAGAATGTTATGCGGCTAGACTAAGTTCTCCATTTTGTACGTTTTCCGTCACATTCTCTCCATAAGTATTATATAAACAAACTGGTTTCTTTTTTTTTATCTTAAAGACAAATACTTTTTCATGAGTCAAGATTCACATTTTAGAGCTTATGTTCCTAGTGAGAGAAGTGTGACTACAGATTAAATCTGATTAGAAATATTTAAATATACAGGATCATGACTCTGGGATGAGTTGGCACCCTGCCCAGGGTGTCCCCTGCATTGTGCCCTGAATTCCCTGGGATAGGCTCCATATATCAAACAATCTGGCTTTTGACAAATTTAGTTAGACACAGTTCTTCCAGATAATATTGCTGATAGGTAAAAATCTTGTCCTGGAACTTGATTGGAGTATTTTGGGTTAGAAAATGGATGAATACACACATACAGCATAACTTATAAAATCTTTGTTTCAAATAAAATGAGAATAAGCAACTGATTAAAATAAAATTAAACGACCTGTGAAATTAACTGTATGCTAAATGCTTTCAGACCACAGTGATATGTTCTTTGGCAAATCTAAACTTGTGAGCCCAGGATGTCAGCCAGGTGAATTGTGGGTGGTAACCTTTAGGTAAGCCAAGCATGTGTGTGGCAAACTTTATGAGCAATCAGTTGCATTTACGACATAGAAAGGATTATTGCCGTTTTTAAAATGAACAAATCTTTGTTGATGGGTGTGGCCATAGTTTGATGTCAGATATGAGGTTGTGGAGTTTTTTCAGGTCATTCCCTCTTTTCTTTCCTCTTTCTTATTCTCCTACCCTCATTCCATTCCCTCTCTCTCCTTTGCCTCCCTACTCACCCGTAAAAAAAAAAAAAAATGCCCCGTTGTGTTTTGGCAAGATAGAATCAGAAGGAAAGAATGCTTGGTGCTGATTCAAAAATGTAAATAGCATTTGGAATCGGTCGGGAAAAAAGAAGTTGTACGTCAACTGAGCAAAAAAGAACAGAGCCGTGTTCTCTCATTTTTCATCCCTAAGTGGGCTGTGAATTGATTTGTTACATAACAGCAAGCTGAGATCAGATAAGCACAATTATCAACTGTTCTACATTCAGCATATCGTGACATGAGATTTGTGCAGCTCTGGGGTGAAAGGTGCTCTGTAATCTACCAGCACTGATTATAAGTTCTGGCAAGCATTCCCTACACATACCTGTGACTAGGTGGCCATGCGGGTTTTTTTTTGTTGTTGTTTTTTTTAAATAAATTTTTTTATTTTATTGCTGTCTTAACTTTAGAGCGAAGTGCTATGGTGTAAAATGGTAACACAGTGCCAAAAACAAAAAACTCATCAGGACAGTTTTTATTTAATTTGGAAGCCTTGTGTAAGCTAGCAAACATACCACATGGCCACAAATAGTCCCAGATGGAATGCTTTTGTTTGGGTTTTATTGTTTCAACACTTATTACCATGTTTGGTGATTGTGGTTCAACTGGGCCGAGTCAGTAAGACTTGCTATTGGTCACATTCAAATAAGTCATTTTCCTTTTAAAAAATATTTTTAGATATCACAGTGATCCATAACATATATGTTTAATTTATTTACACAGAGTTAACACTGTTGGCATGAATGTACTTAAAAGTAGGCAACTTTAACATTGGCTACAAATGTATAATGTCCAACACAGAAAAGATTACCTTAACAAAGACTCTTTTGTGGGATTTTAGAGATGAGACATATTACCTAGGAAGAAAGATGGTGAGATTTGGTACTTTCTCACCTAGTTTTTGTGTCTTCCAGGAAGTGGGATGATAAAGACTCAGAGAATGTCAGATTTTTTTTACACAGTCTTGGACTCCTGCTGTGTTTGATTAGTGGTTACAGAATTAACCATATGCTGTAATTATGAATGTGTGTGTGTATGTGTGTGTGAGTGAGAGAGAGAGAGATTGAGAGAGACAGAGAGAAAAATTGAGAGAGAGAGAGAGAGAGAGAGAGATTGA
>JAOUWY010000076.1:16985367-17001488 GCA_025728095.1 Prietella phreatophila | reverse complement strand
CCTTAATCACATTATTACCTTACTTAGATTAAGCTCAATAATTAGATTATTGCTGTCCATGTAAACGTAGTCATTGTTGGTGCACTACTAACTGTTAAACACGCCACACATTGAACTAAGTGCTGAAATTCCCTTTTCACAGATATTTTCTTATGAGTTTTACTCCCATGGACAGTTGACCATAGCATTATTTATCTGAAACCAGGCTTTTCGATATGCATTTGTAGAGGTGATATTAAACATGATCTAATCTAAAAACTGCATGCCATATTAAAAATTCAGCATTTATCTGGAACACTTTTGAATCTTATATGTGCTAACCCTAACCCCAACACTAGCATAAGCCGAACTCCAGTGGTTTTTTGTTAAATGTAGAATGATGAAAATTTTTGTATGTTTAATTATTACATTCTAACTAGTAAATTAATAAATCATACCGATAACTTTATGTCTGTCTGAGACTACAAGATAGATATTAGGCAAGAAGCCTAACATAGGCATTTAGAACATAGACCAGCTTCAAAAGCATATTTCTCACCCTGGAGGTCAGAAGGGGGGCATTTATTGGAACCATCCAGACAGATTCCTCAACTAAGTGAAATCTAGACCACTGTCAGACCTCTATCTGCTCTGTTCCTTCATCTGAGTTCTTTATCTGTTACATGGCTTTGATATTATGTCCACAGTAGCACTTTTTCCAAGTTTGAGGAAGAACCCATGTTAAGCAGCATCCTTTGCTAAAGACAGACATGGGAGGATTCCCCAGACACTCTTACACCAGTTTTGTTTGCATAGGCACCTATCATATCCATTACTTTTCCTATTATTATTCATTTTCTTCCCCACTATGGCAGCCCTATGAACCATAAGTAGGAAAATTATTAAATTTGGCACACTTGTATATATGACCATGAGTAGTACCTGGACCAATTATGGGGTCTCTAGGACCAAGTCTGTAGTGCCACCACTAGTTCAAATATTCACTTTTCAAATAGTTATAATAGCCAGTTATATAGCACTTAAACAGTAGTTATATAGCACAATAGTTATATAGCACACAATAGTTATATAGCACTTTTTCAAAGAGAAAAGAAGTGTAGTTCATCAGATTAATCTCCTCATGCTGATTACAATCCATGTCTTACTTTAAGACTCCACCAATTACAGTAGACACCGTTTTGAAATGTACAGTATTAATTTTTTTCTTTACTCCACATTCAAATTTTGTCCAATTCTTATAAAATTGTCTCAGATGTTCAGTGTACACAATCGCATAAACTGACTGAACAGAATTTTGCATTTTGATATTGCAAATTTAACGATGTTGACCCAAAATTGGACCAGAGGCTGTCTCCCGGCCATACTGTGATCAATCGTAATGAAACTTGGTAGACTTTATCAGCAGCATGATCTGGGGGTCCAGGCCAAATAGAGCAGCACCACCTATAGGTCATGAGATTTGAAAAATTTCTTTTTTTGCTTATAATGTTTAAATACTTTATCAGGATCGATCGAACCGCCTGTCCGCCATTTTGAAATTTGTCATATATTGTAATATCTTTTCAAATATTTGACATATTGGCACAAAATTTGGTATGGATCATTCATAGCATGTTCTCTAGAGACCTGAGAAATTTGAATGCAAAGTAGTGTTCTAAAGATGTAAGGTTTTTTTTTTTTGTAATAACACATAACTTTTGAAAACATGACCCAAAATTTGTTTTTTTGGGGTCATTACATGAGTGGCACACTGTTATAAACAGCAAGCATCAATTCAAAAGGTCCTGGGTTTGACTCCCATGTGGTGCAAGTTCTTAAAGGTTTGTGCAATGTGTCTTTTGGTTCCGTTCTTTTTTTGCTCAGCATTGCACTAACCTTTCAACCTCTTGGCATTGCAAATAAATTCCTCTGTTCTGTTAACTTCCGGTTCAATCTTAATTTCAGCTGTGCTTCTGAAAATATATTTTATTCATTCATGTACATTCTATTTCTCCTCTTCAGGCTTCACATTGCACTTGCTGCACATTTGGTGCTTGGCCCCATTAAATGCTGCTTGCAGCTTTAATTCTATATGATTTTCAGAAGCAAAGAGGTGTAGATTTGCTGTAATTTAATCTTAGAATCTTTGCCTGCAGCTCCTGGAGGGACTGATACTTTTGTACACTTTTCTGGCCCCATGCTTCAGAATCTTCAATGTTTCAGTGTAATTGGATCACTGCACATTTCTACAACTTTTCAACTCAAGGACATAATAAGCTTAAAAGAGTAAAATATAGTTATGGGAGTAAAAATGTTACAGTTTTATATGAAATGGTAGAGGGTAAATGTGATTCCTTGTTTCCAATGTACGTTCCAACTCCCCTTCTTGTGAAAAGTAAGCTGTTCTTGGCCATGTTTAGTGATGAAAATTATGACACTCTGTAGTAAAGCTTGGAGTCTAGCTCATGAGACTTAAAGAGGAATTATCAATCCAAACCTAGAAATGGAGCAGTAGCGAGTGCCTCTGGATGGAATCATGTCTCCAGTGCAACTTTAGGTTTGACAGTTTTATAAAATATTTGAGCACAATGAAAAACGCTTAAATAAAGTATGCTTTTCTCTGTATATACTACACTAACTGCATTAGCAGACAAATGTTGAGGATGCGTGAAAGAAGCCAGATGACAGTAGACTGAGTAAAGGAATAGAATAAGAGGCCAAATAAGTCACTAAAACAATATAGAAAGAGGTTAAGGTGGAGATGGAAGGAATGAAGTCAAGGAAGGGAGTTTTTGAATTTAAGGTCCCTTGCAGGTAACTCCCTTTCCTGATCCTGATTAAAACTATAGGAGGTAGAAATAGGGATTATCAGCATCGTTTTTTCCAACACTGCCAGTGTTAAATTTCCCAGGTTACTTCTCTTTCACCACATACAGATTCCATAGCAGCACTTTTGGAACATATGGGGTTTCTGAAACCTTGATTCATTATTCTGTATGCTTTATTAAACAACTCTGACTCATTTAAAGATCTGATCGGTACTTTGCCTAAATTTTCTAATGGTGTTAAGCGTCTATGTAAGTGTTTCGTGACTGACAGCATGGAAAAGTAAAAGCAAGCATATAACAAGCATATAACTCAAATCTTTGGCTCAGATGAGCCAACACGTTCCTCTGATTTTTAGTGCCAAATTCTCAGATGATGAGCCAAGTTGTTAGTATAGCTATCTTGGCTACCAGAGTGTGAATATAAGTAGATGTATGGCCTATGATCAGAGTACTATACCTCTTATTTAGCCTTTTATATGGGGGGATCTTTGTTCTGTGAAAAAAAAATGCATATTACCAAGCTGTATAAACAATATTGTTTTGTTCTGCCTCTCTATTGTAACCAAGCCTCGAGCATCACAAACCGTAAATGGCACTTAGGAAATGCCAGCTCCTTGTTGTGCTTTACAGCAGACTGGCATGAATTCCCCTCCACTTTTGTTATAACCAAATTGAAGACCCCTCACCACAAAGGGCAGCTGCAAAACATGCTCTGTCTCCAGGGGAGGAGGAAAAGACGCTGAAAGCTGGAGCACAGCAGTTTTCCCCGTGAACTTTTCCCCTCGGCCACATGTAAGCGTGATCAGAGCACCACGTTGTTTTCTTTGGAGCATCGGGGAGGGTTCCCCATAGACTGACCAGTATAGTAACATGATGCCTTTTTAGTGATGATAGTTCAAAGTTTGCTGATGAATTGAATGAAGTCCAATGTGTTCAGTCAGCTAAATGTTCACCAAGCTCTTGTTAGATCAATCAAGGGAAGGGTTGCAACCTCACACCAAAACCTCTGGAGAACAAATGAAAAATCCCAGTTTTTCTGTTTTATGTCTGACTCATGATAGTTATTGTTTTACTAAAAACTAACCCTAAATCCCTCTCCTGCTCTTCTGTCCCGCCAACGATGCTGTCCAAGATAATCCACGCCTGCTGTTTTTGATTCATTCAGTCACTATATGGGGAGCTCCTTTGCTTTCTGTCTGCTCAGTGCCATTTAATAGATATAAATCATGCATACTGTGTTCTCAGGAAGTATATTTATCTGCGTATGGGTTGTGATAATGTTATAGACATCTTAGTCAAGGAAGAAATGTGAGCTGGCAGCACACACATGGCATGCACATATTCAGAATTATTTAGCGTTCTGGTACAGGGGTCTTGTAACAGGAAAATCCAGAGAATGGGGTTCAATGTCTGTAAGGTCTGCTGTGGGGATCTGGGGGAAATGGGATGGGGGTTGGTCTCTGAGCCAAAATAAGATGTATTCCATCTGTGTGCTCTTAAGGCGATAGTGGGGTTGAACCGATGGAAAAGAAACAAATGAATGCTATGTGGAAATGGAGACAGGGATCGGGGTTTACTGTAGCCAGGGTCGTCCTTTTGAAACACCAGTCCCAGATGTCTCCATAGAAGGAGAAAAACACTGCTCAAACAAAAAACTAGTCCCAAATCCTAGCTCAGGAGAAACAATTGTGCTTCCATGCTCTGTGGTGTGATACCGCCTAGATTTGAAACATTTATCATTCTTATCATGTTTACTTCTGAGATATGCAGTATTTGTGAGAATTTGAAGTCAGGCAGCAGCAGAGTTCTTACTTTGTGAATCGCATCAAGATGTGACTAAAATATTTGCTCTATCAACAGTGAGCTTTTGGAAGATCTGGAGCGAAGCCCTCATGCAGCAGCTATAGCTGAATGCTTTGTGGAGAGGGTAAGTAAAGACCAGTGAGGTCATGAACTTTTAAATTATATCATTAATACAGAATCATTTGCATGTAAATCTCTAACATGTCACATGATGCTCATGTCCTACAAACAGTAAAGAAAAAAAAATTTGTTTTTTCTCCCACTGCCACAACAAAGTAAGAAAGAAGTCTATGATTTAAATTGTCTTAAAATGTTTTATGTTTCCTTGGAGTGGTGAAATTGCATATTCGAACACAGCTTGTTGAACTTAAAAAAAAACAGCTGTGTGAATGTGCCATATGTAGCCTGGCAGTGTAGCAGCGGCACAACAGTGGAATATTGTCTGTGAGGTATTTGCGTGAAAGACAGATGGGCTTTGTGAATGAATCCCAAACATATCAGCAAATGGTGCTGACCTTTGAACATGTGCATGTGTGTTAACTGAGGGAGTTTTCAGTCCCTTTCACTGACACACTCCACTCTACAGGGACAGGCTTATGACCAGACCTGGGTGGCATGGGAGCACAGACAATGCCATCTTTGTGTTTAGTGAGGAGTTGAATATCACTGATGTTTTTTCTCTCTCTATTTGCTGTTTTCTGATGATATCAACGTCTCTCCCAGGATTTAAGGCCACATTTTCTTCTTGCTGAATGGAGTACTTTTTTGGGGATCAATTAGTGTGTAGTTAAGAACAGTACATTGGATTAAACCATTATCAGAGGGAAATTTGTTTATTTATTTTTATCCAAAGAAAGAGTTCTAAGCTAGAGAGCTTAGCTATAAAACTTTAAATAAATCACATTACAGAATTAAGGCAGACACCCTCATTCAAAGCCACTTACAATTATCTCATTTATGCAACTGAGGACTAAGGGCCTTACTCAAGGGTCCAACAGTGGCAGCTTGGCAGTGCTTGGATTAGAACTCACAACCTTCCAATCAGACGTACAACATCTTAACCACTGAGCTACCACTTCCCTAAGTAAAGTGCAAATCCAATAAGATTAAATGCTTAAAGTCTATAATCTGGCCAGTTCCAGCCCCCAGTTATGAAACACAGTATCCAAACAAGGGTGTCAAGGTAGTACCTCACAACTCACTCCTCCCGGGCCCCTGTTTCAAACCTGAGCTTTGGTTATTGTCTATGCAGAGTCTGTGCATTCTCTGCGTGGATTGTCTCCAGGTTCTCTGGTTTCTTCCCACCTCCCAAAAACATGGCCATAGGGGGATTGGTTGCACTAAATTTCCACTAAATTTAAATGTGTGTATGCAGGGTACCACACTGTGGTTTATTTCCAAGTAATATTCAGTGTTCCTAGGATTGGCTCCTAACAGCATGAAGTGGTTAATGAAGAGGAATCTATTAATTAATGGAATATTTTAGGATCAATTAGTTTAAACAAAATAGAAGTACATACCAAGTACATACCAGTACCAGTGGCTATTTTAGGACCTTATTTGGACTAAATTGGCCTTTTCTCAGGATCTCAGTGAAAGAATATCAGACAACAGTATTTTTCAAAAACAAAGATTTCTGAAGTGAGCATCAGGCTCCAAATAAAGCACAAATCAGACATGTTTACATGCTTGGACAGAAGCCCATTTGTGGCAATCAGTTCCCAGTTATGAAGCACAGCATCCAAAGAAGATTAAGGACATCACGTAATTATGATGTGATGATAAAAATAGTGTATGTGGGTAGCACTGGTTTACATTTTGATACAGGGCTCCAAACCAGCAGCAGCATGATTGCAGGTTTGTGTCCTAGATGGATCATAAGATCTGCAGCTGAAGATCCCAACAATTAAGCTAATTGCTGAACCATATAAGTAATGACTCCCATGTTTCCTCTGCCAATTATCCACCCTTCTAAAAATCTCCAGTATATGTTTGTATGAGATATAAGTAGTTTTTAAAGTTCAGCTATATGGTCTGAATATTGATATTAAAATAGTCAGACAATTGTGTATTTATTTGTGTAATAAATGTATTATTTTTTTAATGGTTTAGAGTGAAGCCTTTGACATTTACACCATTTACTGCATGAACTACCCCAAGTAAGTAGATTTATTTACAGTATGTTTTCTATGCTTTAATTATGGAATTCTTTGCACTCACATATCTCATTTCAGAACACAGTAACTCACTACATGTCGACTATACAGTTGTTGTTATGGCTTGTAATTACCTCAATTTTAAACACTTATACAACAAATCACCATATACAGTACAAACATCTTTAAAAACCATACATTACCTTAAACCCCTATTGTCTTTTTATTCAGTTATAGCATATTATTTAGTAAGTACTGCAAAACTATTGGTACAAATGTGTACTATGAGTGAGAAGAATGTAAGTCTGGACCCATTGATGTGCTAAGAACCATAATCCATTGATTTTAAAAAATGTACTCTGTATGTAGAACCTTGACTAAAAGGTTGACTTCCTTTGCTAAGGTTTATTTTAGTGACCTGGGTTGGCAAGTATAAACAGGCTAGCACCTTTTCCCCTTTGGAAGAGAAACTAAAAGGCCATAAGACTAAGCGCACATTATCCACTGAAAGTATAGCTTGAAGCCAGTAGATCATTATGGGCTTGAAACACTTAAAGCAAGAAGAAATCACAAATGCAGCTGCTTATCTGTCTTTAATCTATTTAATAGTTTGCTCATCTTTCTTACCATACCGTTGATTTGAGCTTGTGGTATATAATATTGCTTAATCCATTGTCGAGCTATTGATAGATATTAGATTTTAGTCATCACTACTTCACTGCTAGTGACAGCTTTCATATGGATAGATTACATTGCATGAAGGCTGTGTTTCCATTTCTTCTACTTCATTCCCATGGGCCACTAAAATGCCTCAGCAGCAGATGTTTTGCTCAAGCTGATTCATGACAAGAGTCATATTTACTCTCTCATATAAGACACAACCAAATAACACTGGCTCCACTGCACTGCTTTCAGTGTGCTAGTATGAGAGTGTGAACCTGAACCATATGACCCCACTATGCCTCAAGGACCAGCAGTATTTTTTCCTGATGCAGTTTGCAGACACCTTAACAGCTGCATTTTGAGATGCTGGGTGTTTTTGTAAATGGTTTCGGTTTGTCATAAGGACGTTTTACAGAGCCATCAGCTGAATCCATTAGCACAGTGATATGACAAGCCTGCCAGACAGTGCTGCTTATCTTATGTCTCTCAGTGGACCATCCTGCCCATGACTGTCTACCTTCTACCTTCTTACTAAACACCAGCTCAGTGGCCGTCCTCAGAGAATGCATGAAGAATCAAAGCCTGGTGCGCTTCTTCCAGGAGAGGCAGGCAACTCTCTGCCACTCACTGCCACTAGAGACCTACCTGCTAAAACCTGTACAGAGGATCTTGAAGTACCACCTATTGCTGCAGGTAAGTGTATGGAAAGGGAGTTGTTTTACACATGACTGTGCTCTATCTAGCTTAGAGTTTGGACATTAATCTCTAAGATTTACACAAATTCTGTAACTCCTACTTCATTGTCTGTTTAAGGTAGTTTCTGTGAAATATAGTTTCTATCTAAAAGAGTTATAAAGCAACATAATAGGAAAGAGACGCAAGAACCAGAATAATGTGTTGTAGCTCTTGCATGTGCAGACAGTAGTTTCAAGAGTGTAATCAATGTCTCCCCCTACTGACAGGAGCTGTCCAAGCACTTTGATAAGAGTGATTCAGGATATGAGATGGTGGAATACGCCATCATCACCATGACAGCTGTGGCCTGGTATATTAACGACATGAAGCGGAAACAGGAACATGCAGTACGACTCCAGGTGCAGGCAGAAATATTTTGTGTATTGTTTTTCAGTGCAAAAAGTCATAAATAATATAAAAATAAATCATAAAAAATATTAAGTTGTTTACAAATTACAGTACCATCTAAATGTTTGGTCTTTTTGGTAATTAAAAAAAAAATCAGTATCAGTATTACAAAGTCATTGCTTTTAATTCAGAGCAGTTTAATACATCTGTAGATAAACAGTGTCCCCGGATTTTATGACGCCATCTGTCAGATAGTGGTGAAGAAGTGTTATTATCCGATAAGCCAGTAATGTGGCAGCAGCAGAATGCATAAAATCATGCAGATACTGGTGAAGAGCTTTAGTTGTTTACCTGTATCTGCATGATTTTATGCATTGCACTTCTGCCACATGATTGGCTGATTGGATATTTATATGAAAGAGAAGGGGTACAGCTGTTCCTATTAAAGTGACCAGTGAGTGTATATATCAAATAAATGACCACAAATACTAGTAAAAAGTAATAAACTAAACCAAGTCAATAATTAGCATGTCCACATTTGCCTTTTAAAACCCAATTCTCGATTCTCTTAGGTCATATAATTTTATAAGGAAATCTGAAATCTTATAGAACTTGCTGTAATCCTTTTATAAACTTTGACTCTCTCACTTCTGTTTCTCCAGGTGAAACCAGACAACCTTAATGACATTTTGATTTGAAATGTGCTCTGTAACTAAATGTCTTGCTTTCTTTAATGTTACAGAGAAAATAATTCCTGGTGATATTTAATATTTGGGGGGCAAATACATTTTTAAATAAGGTATTTTCTACTGACACATTATGAAATAAGAGATGCAGAAGAGATATAATTACCAAAAAGTTGTTTGAAATGTATGTGCATAATGAGCAAAAAAAATAAATACATTTTTAACTGGGCCAAACCCAAAATGGCAAAATATCAAGTTTTAAATCATCTTAACAACAAACCACTGGTCAGGAAATTAGCAAGAATTTCAACAAATAGATAAATTAGCTTATTATGGGATAGCTTTCTGTCAGAGACTTCCCCTCATGCAGAAGGCGCAACAGCATGCACTTCTGGGTTCATTGACATTGACTTTTTTATGTCTTACATCTGTATTTGTTATGGTTTTTTTCCTGTCTCCACCGTTACTGGATGTCTCCCTCATGTGTTCTCATTAATCACAGCTGTTTTGTGTTACACCCTTGGTTACGTTTTTATTTAAACCACTCATGTGTCTATGTTCGTCACAAAGTGTCTACAAGATACTTTTTGTTCATGAAATTTTATTCAGTTCTCGTCCTCGTTATTTGATTCCTGTCTTAGCTTAGTTTGTTCTGTTTGCCGTTCACCTGACCATTCGCCTGTTTTGATCACGCCATTGTTTCAAGTTTTGGATTTATCTGCCTGTTTCCTTAATGAAGCTCTTAACTGCACGTGTATTCTGCATTTCCTCCTTGGCTTACTGTGACACTTTTCCCTTTTGTGTCTCTACATCTTTAAGCCTTGTGGCCCTTGATGGGCTGCATGAATTGTGGCAGAGTAGTAATGACTAACCTTTCAAGAAAGAAAAACATCCCAGAAGATATTTTTGGGAGCTTTTATAGACCTAGGCATGTGTTAGTTTGAATTTTACATCAAACATTTTAATGATTGTCATGATATTACCTCTGTGTGACCATGTATTGTACGTGAATTTCCCTATATCTAATTTTCTGACCAATGATTTGTTGTTCAGACCATTAACAGCTTAATGTTTGCCATTTTGGTTCTGCCTTGGAGTGTATGTAACACACAATAGACACAAATACACACAATTAAGGCTAAAATTATTAGCGTTGAAGTGTAACTTAACAAATTTGTCACATTCTGACAGGAGATTGAGAGTTTGTTGCTAAACTGGACTGGTCCTGATCTCAGCGGCTTTGGAGAGCTAGTTCTGGAAGGTTCCTTCCGGGTTCAGAGGGTTAAAAAAGAGAGGGCCTTCTTCCTCTTTGATAAAATGCTGCTTATTGCAAAAAAGAGGATGGAACATTTCATCTACAGCACACACATTTTTGTGAGTCATCAATGTTACAAATCACTTTGTCAATCTTTTGGTGTGCTGTAATGCTTGGATTAGTTGTCCGGATATGAACTGTTGTGAAAGTCTTGATACTGTACATTGCATGTATAACCTCTTTTGTCATTTTCAAGTGTTGTAACTTGCTCCTGGTGGAGAACATGAAGGATCCTCTATGTTTCAAGGTGTCAGATCAGACAATCCCAAAACAACAGCACATTGTTCAGGTAAGAAATGTAACATGGGAGACATCAAATATAGACTCATTTGTTATTCTGTCAGGTACTAATACCATGGTCTGTCCGAATACTTGTTTTTGATTGGCTGGAAGGTGTGCGTTAAAACCACAGGCAGTTCCAGTCAGTTTAATTACTGTTCTAAATTAAGGCGCCTATATTAGTAGAGCTTGATTATTAGTAGAGATGCGGCATAGACACACACACACACACACACACACACACACAATTCCCCTACACCCCATCTTGCTCTCTCTCTAATAGCTATTCATTCTAATAAATGTGCTCTTATCGCACTACTTTATCTCTGTGTATGATTACGAGCAGGCAGAATTCTAGATCTGATGAACTGTATATAAAATAACATAAAATGCAACTAAAAATTAAACTAATATAAAATTAAATAAAATTTTAAAAAATCTTTTCAGTCAAACATCAGTGACAGCTTTAACTTGTCAATGCAGGCAGGTGGCCACGTTATAAGTTGGATAATTCACAGCTATATGTGTGCGTTACATGATTTTAGTGCACTCCACTTCACATCAGTTGGTTCTTTTCCTCCACGTCATGCATTAAAGTCATGTAACGCACTACCTTGCTGTGGATTATCCCTTATACATACTGTATACTGTATGGACCAGCATAGGACCACCTGAACAGGTATACAGCAGTGACACTTACATGGAAGTGCCATGGTATTGTTCCATACTGGCAAAGTACATCAGTTGAAACACTGTTTAAACGCCTCAATGTAACTGTTGGATTGAGTAACAGTCTACCAATCAAAAATATCCAACCAATAGTGGTCGTAAACTGATGCTGATGAAGGGCCAGAGAAAGAATGTTCAATCTTTCCAGAAATTTTGCATTTTAATCAACTGATTAAAGAGGTAGAACTGGGTGTGGTGACTTGGAATGAAAACCTACACCCAGAGTGACCCCTTTTTGTTGATAAAATTGGATGCCCTTGGGGTACAGGAACATTAACACATGTTGTACATGCAAAATCGAGTCCTTTAAATTTCAACTGCTCAGTTGTATCCTGTCTCAAATGTAAGCCACTTTGGATAAAGTATCAGCAACATGACTTAAATGTAAAAGGTAATTATAGGTGCCGCAATATTTAGGAGTACCTGATAAAAATACTATTCAATATCCACTGAATCTCAGCTATTCACTGAGTCTACATTCCTGCCACAGTGATATATCTTAATGTTATCATTTGTTTTTAACATTGGTCTATAATTTATGAACTTTCTGTTTTTAATAGGCTAAAAACCAGGAGGAAAAACGATTGTGGCTGCACTACCTCAAGAGGCTAATAGTGGAAAACCATCCTGCATCTCTCCCCCAGAAGGTAATATTTAGACCATGACATGCATTGCATTCCATAGCGTTTGAATTCAATAATGGTCAGAATTCATGTAAGGAATAATTATTCCTCTTATATTACCGCGATTTACCAACAATTACATGTGTATTTATTAAGGGACAGAGTGAGATACTTTTCTATATGTGTATAGTAACATTCAATTTTGTGGAATGACATTGAAACAAGTTAGTTCTTGTTATCACTTTAAACCTGTCCTAAATAGTTCTTCCTTCCTGTTCTACCCTAAAAGAACAACATTACCTCAAAGTACTAGTGTGAAGTCTCAATCCATAAATCTTAAATAAGTGTTCTCCACACAGAAAGCTTTAAGATAGCATAGGAATGATTATATATTTTACTTTGTTAAATAACAAACTTATAGACTTAATATTATGTGATGTCCACCATACAAGTCCCTGTGAATTAGAGCTGTGTTGTTATAGAAAATGAATCAATGCATTCTGACTAATCACAATCAAGAATTTAACAAAGCAGTGTTATAATCTACTAACTTAATTATAATTTAACATAAAAGATTATTCAAACATTATTTGAAACATAGAACAGAGTTCCTCTATGATAAAGAACGACTTCTAGGACTCTAAGTCTTATTAGTACCTTAAAGCCTAATATATTGTTTTTACAGGCAAGGCAGGTTCTTGGCGATACTTTCTGTCCATGTAAGTAATGCAGGCATGTTTAGATAGATCTTGATCTGCACGGTGCATGAACCAGAAAACCACAACCATGTTCGAGCTAATAACTACAACTCATCACATTCATGCAGATTTCACGCACTTGAATAAATTATGTTATGCATTTCTTGTGTCTAAATTTGTATTCTTTGTTAATGAGCTATTTTGGCTTAACATTCAGCACCTCAGTTCGAACAAGAACCAAACCAAAAACCTGTCCCTTCTCCTCGATTAGATGACGCCCATGGCTTTCACAGAGGAAGAAGACAATCAGGTTTGAAAGCAAGTTTTATAGTATAGAGTTCACACTTTAAATATTTTTTTATTAATTTTTTTTTAAAGAAATGTTACTATATTAATATCAGTGTATTGTAGATGGCAATCGATAGAAACTTGTGTGACAGGAAGGGGCTGTTTTACAGAAGATCACTTGGGGACCACAGGCTTTCATGTACATTTAAGAAACTGAATTTAATTATCTTGTATTGCTACTTTGCTTATGCTATTCTTCAGAACCCCCAGAATTTATCTACACCCCTGAGAAGGCCAGGAAAAACCTTACATTGTTACTGGAAGGGAACCTGCCATATCGCAGAGGGCGCAGACAGTCAGGTGAAAATTACAGAACAACATACAGATATTCATCATAGAATGCTGTGGGGTGACACATTGAATATTCATTTTAGTAATAATTTGTGGTTACTTCTGGCTTGGGTGTGACAAAATGACTTGTTGTGCTTCTAGCTCCTGCCAAAGACATAGAAGCAGCATTTCAACAAAGTGGTGAGTGTGTTCCCCATAATAAATGCCATAAGAAATGAATACGTAACTACCATAACTTATATTTTAATTTCTGACCTAGCATTTATTCCAAATCAAAGTTTGGTTTTAATTTTTCTGCGCTCCTTTTTATATCTGCACCATGCACCATTGGACAATAGCCTCTTTAAAGGTGAGAGCAGACTTATTTTACAGAGTAAGTGTATCAATTTCTGTAGCATTTTCAATGAAGACACAACATATGTTAAACAAAAAAGTACTTGATCTGACAGTTCTTCTTATGTGTTTGTATTTGTGGTTTCCTAGGCTGGTAGTGAAGGTGAGCTTTTCACACAGGTCGAAAGTTTGGCCTCCACAGGCAGTGCCAGTACTCTTGCATCATCAGTCATTGAGGTTGGCCAGGATAAACTGGGTCTTGGTCAGAATGAAGATGAGGACATGTCACCACTCCCTACACCTCCAACACTTTCCATCACAGAAGAAATCATGCAGTTTATCAATGAGAGCCGTGCACGAGAGGGCATGCCAGAGCTGTCTTCTAATGTGGTAAGAAATAAATTAGGAAATATGACCGCTGACATATCTAAAACTTTTAGTATCTTGTAAATTGGTAATATTAATAGGAATGAGATAGGTAAATTTCCTCACGACAAATGATGTTGGTTTGACAAAGCCAGTCTGAAAGTTTAAAATAGTTATCAGTTTGAGATCTGAAGTTAGTGTGCAGTTTTAAGAAAGAAAGAGAGACAGATAGATAGGGTGCCAATACTGGTAGAGTTGGATAGAGACAGGGTGCCAATACTTATAGAGTTGGCTAGATAGCAAGGGTACCAATAATTTTAGAGTTGGCTAGATAGCTAAGGTGTCAATACTTGTAGAGTTGGATAGATAGACAGGTTGCCAGATAGATAGATGACAATACTTTCGAATTTGAATTGGGAGTACCTCAAGTAAGTCAGATTTTAAACCATCAACCCACTGACTAACAGGAACACGGCTTCCGAGAACATCAGAAACGGAACTCACCTCGTATCCGCCATACAGCATGAACATCCAAGCATAACACTGAGTGCATTCCAGTACAGACTCTGTTTTGCCTTGTTGACACTCAGCAGTTTTATGCCAACTGTCCACAAATCACAAATGCGCTCGAGGATACCCTTTATATATTTCTGTGCCCCTCTGACCGACACGGGTGACTGTTTTCCTTCAAAGTCATCATAGAAATCAGTCAACGTCTCCATTTCTGTAGGCAGAAATAGTTGAGAACATATGGGAATAACATCCAACTGGATTTTATGTGACATCTAAATCTGAAATGGACAAATGCCCATTTCTCTAGGATGTTTAAAATCTTTTGCCATTTTATCTACTTGATTAGGGCTCAGTGGCTGATATTTTATTGTCACTTTAGCCTCACCCTGCCCTTTTGGCTTTGATTCTTTAATCGACATTGGTGCTACGCTGATGTCTGCTGGATCTAAGCCAGAATCACCTGACTCATCCTCGGAAGATGACGAGCTTAAAGACTGCAGCTGACTTTAGCCTAGAGAGAGTTCTTAGAGGGTTGGAAAGTTTTGAGTGGAAATGTTTATGATTCCTGCATCAGTGTAGTGTATTTCTCATCCCTATGTTGCATCGGGAAAGCACGCCATTGTCTAAACACTTGCACCACTACATCAGGGGCTTTACAATTGACACATTTCTCCAAAGCTGAAATACATTGCTCTCTACTCCATGCTGTCTGTTCTGAAATACCAAGATCTTTACATAGTTTAGTCTTTTTCTTACCACACACTTTATCTAACATTTGCCCTAGCTCCTTCTCAGAATTGGTGTTCTAAGCATAAGGCAAGGAAATAGGTGGTGAGGACAACTCTTTAGGATCCTGCACTAGTTGCCATTACCAAAATAAATCCATCAAGAAACTTATTCTAATTTGAACTCGTTTATTTGAGGTGACACTACTTTTAGAACCAGACAGTAGGGTGCCAATACCTTCAGAGCCAGACAGATAGGGTGCCAATACTTTTAGCGCGGCACATATGGGGTGCCAATACTTTTAGAGTTGGACATGTTGGGTGCCAATACATTTGGAGTTGGATAGAGTGCCAGTACTTTTAGTGTTGGATTGATCGATAGGGTGCCAATACTTGGAGAAAGAGAGAGAGAGCGAGAGAGTGGTAGGGAGAGAGAGGGAGAGAGTGCTTGTTACAGTTACATCGACAGAGTGAGAGGGAGAGAGGAGGGGCTTCAGGCTGTCTGCACGCAGACAGACAGACAGACAGGCAGATAGATAGATAGACAGACAGACAGACAGATAGATAGATAGATATTCCAATAGTTGTACAGTTGGTTATATAGATAGATAAAATGGTAAATGGCGCACTTATATAGCACTTTTATCCAAAGCGCTTTACACTGTGTCTCATTTACCCATTCACACACACACACACACACACA
>JAOUWY010000076.1:16922032-16942761 GCA_025728095.1 Prietella phreatophila | reverse complement strand
GTTCGAGTGAGTTTATTAACCTGTTAGTAAAGTGCTTCAGTTTACTTCTGTTCAGCTTCAGCACACACAGCTTAAGCGGCTTAATCCCCCACATTACTGACTCTGACTTTATTTCAAACACTAGATTTTTCTTCTTCAAAAAACAAACACTGTTTAGTGCATTGTTAATATCTTGCATGTCATTTTTTTCAACAATATGCTTTAATTAGAATCTGCGCTAGTGTGTGCTACACATCTTAAATTCGAATGCACAGTTTGTGCATTTTTCTCTCAAAATCACCGAATATTTGAAATTTTAATTTGACAGCCTAAGGGCAGACAAGAGGACAGAAGCAGAATGGTTAATATGTTGGTGACTTTCACTCTTATGTAAACAAATATGCGTAAACACAACAGGCAATATTGTGGTCAGCAAAACTGTTTGAGGTCATGGAAATATATCGTAAGTTAAGTCAGTAAGGTAATTATCATGACAAGCCCAGTTAAAATCTGATTTGCCTTAATCGTAATGGCATTATACTTCCATATAAGTCCCAGATTGTCAAACACATGAGCCCGTATACCTCATTCCAATTAAATAAACCTCTCAATTTTTACTACAAGTGATGAATCGAATGGAAAATTCTGTGTCGAAACCGAAAATGCAGGATGCACTTGAGCGAAAATTGAAAATGAATTTTTTGTAAAAACCCATTTTAAATAGTTTTTTGTATAATTGTTCATATTAGACTTTTTAATTCATTTCATGAATTTAATTAATCTGAATTGAAAACTACAAACCAATAAAATGATTATACTTTTATTGAAATGAACAAACAAAATTAAATATTATTCTTCATTCAGTTCTGTAATGATCAAATTTAACAGATTTTTTTCTTTAATCCAATTATTCAGATAATGTAACATTATTATTATGATGCAAAACAGCAGTCAAGTCACGAACTTAGCAGCTCTAGGCTAGCATCCTGCAAATACAAAAAGTTTAAATATGCTACAGAATCATTTTAATGAAAACAACAGGCAAAACACTGAAAGGCAGAGGGCCTTGATTCTGTTGTTGTTCTGCTATAATCTGCATATTGAACAGGACGTTGTGTTTTCAGGTAGTGTATCAAACCTGTTGTGGAAAGTGCTTCAGAATTTCCTTATCAGAAATTTTGAAGTATTTCCGCTGACAGTGGTTACACACAATTAGCGGTTACACACAAGCGAGCAAGATGTTTGTCCGTTGTGAGCTTGCTTTCTCTGTTATTGTTTGTGAGCGCACAGGTTCCTTTAAAACAGTAGTAGCCAAAATGTTTTGTCTTCTGTGTAATTTAAACATGCCACTGCATTACTTTTAAGCTGTATATGTAATGTAATGCAACTCATTAAAAGAGCAATTTACATTTTCAAGTTGATGAGAATGGTATATCCCTTTCAGGAGGATGAAGGTCAGGGAAGTGTTGCTGGTAGTGACAAAGCTGAAGAAGAGGGGGAGGACTTGGAGGAAGATGAGGAGGAGTATGACGAGGAAGAGGATGATGACCGTCCTAGAAAGAAACCTCGTCATGGAGGCTTTATCTTAGATGAAGCTGGTAAAACTACCAAAATTGAATCCATCTGGTTTCGAGTACACTTCCTAAAGAGCCCAATACATTAGTTTATTTTGTGCTGATTTACGGTTGTGTTTCTGTCCTGTGATTAGATGTTGACGATGAGTATGAAGATGATGATCAGTGGGAGGAAGGAGCCGAGGATATTTTGGAGAAAGGTGAGCTTTTCACAAAGCGTCTTGTAATGATAATTATTGGTTTGTTTTTAGATGAAATACTTTTTTAGTATTACTGTATTAAGATTTAAGGCCTGTATGTAAATGATAGTCTTTGCTAAATGACTTCTACTAGTATTGGTGCAAGAATGATTATTAGTTGATTAAGTATTAAAAGGCATGTTACAGACCAATGTACAATGTTAGCAACCAAGTTTTAACTATAGCAATTTCATAAGTGTTTATCTAACATGATTTTAATTGGTGCTAGTTTATTTGATTGTATTCCCTGTGCTCATAATTATTTGTCTCTTGTGCATGCCTTCTTCAGTTAACGGTAAACCAACTCCAGATTTATCTGATTTTTCTGTTTTCTTTGTCTAATTGACTTAATTCTCCTAATTCCCATATTCGTTCAAATTCATGCCCATAATATGTGGCTCACATAACACATGTCATGCAGTTGTTTTGATAATGTTCAAATTGCACACCTTCTGGTTAAGGAGCAAGGATGGCAAATACATGTTTTGGCTTTTCTCTCAGGTTCTAGAAATAGTTTCCATTTAACATTATGTAGTTCTGATTATGATGAATAACTTCAACTTTATGAACATTAGGAATGTAAAGTTAATGGTAAGTTCTCACAGGAAACCAACTTGTGATCATTTGCCTGAAGTTGCTCCTTTCAGTTAAAAAAATGTAGAGAATTTAGTAAACTCCCATGCTTATTGCATCAACTAACAAGGACTTTGGCATGATCTCCATCTCTAAAATAAATACCATTCAGTGCCTGCTCATTATTGATGGGTTGTTTTTTTTTTTTCTTCTATTTCCTTTCCCCCCCTTTGGTTTATTTTTGTGTATGTATCTGTGCCCTTGCCTGCAATTGCTGTATGCACATGAAATTGTATTATGGCTCATGTTCCTCCCTCTACAAATCTCCACTGGACTCAAGCAGAGGAGGCTGAAGGTATGTGTTTCACTACTGTGATTATAAATGCATCCAGTCTGTCAGCTCACATGAAGAGTCTTTGCATTTTTGGTACAATTTATTACATCCAAGATCCGTAGTTTCTCATAATTTAAGATCCTAAGGTGAATCAAGGTTTGTTGCAATATAACAATGTATAAATAAAACAATTATTTAACGATGATTGTCATCCCTACACAATATTATGCCGCTGCAATATCCTGTGACGTGTTAAAAAAACAAATCCAAAATTTGAGTCTTTTTCACCCCAATGAGATGGGCGATGAGGCATGTATTAATTTGGAATGAAGAGCGCAGGTGTTTTAAACTCTCAAATATTCTCCCTGACGCTTTGCCCTTTCTCCCAATCTCACATTAAATAGGCCTACAGTGAACACTTGGTGCCGGTGATAATAATTAGAATGCTGTTTTTATGTGGAGGAGGCATCATGTGTTCTGGTGTTGGTTCATCCTAGGTTACTGTTAGCATGATATCTCAAGAACGATTGGTTCAATGTTTGTAAGATGTGTATATATAATGTGAAAGCCAAGTTCGCCGAAAATTAGCATGAAGTGTAACATCTATTCTCATGTTTTGGAAATCATGTGTGTGTGTGTATATATATGCACATTTGGTAATATCTTTATGCCTCCCCTCTCCTTAAACCTGAAATTATTTATATTAAAATTATGATTTATACAAAATATTCAAATTGAAAAACCAATATTGCACAAGCTTTATCTGAACCCCCTCCATTCCCTTCCAGTGTTGAATGATGCATTAACTGCTTTCATTCATCCACCATCAGTAACCATTTTATCCTGGTCAGGGTCACAGTGATTTTAATCATTTATTTATACATTTATATATATAAATAAAATTATTTTAAAAAACGGCGCAAACTGAGTTTATCAGAACATATCACGGGTTGGTGCAAACAATAATAACTGCGAGTGTGGTCAGCGTTGGTTTGAATTCCATTGGGAGTTCCATGTACACCTCGAGTCACTGGTCCAGACAACAACTTGATGAACTACCTACCGTTAGTAGCCTTTAGCTAACTCAGCCATAAACCTAACATATCCACACATAGTTTAGCTTAAATACCAGTTACATTAGTTTTAATACTAATGTCATTAGCTGTTGAGATGAAACATTCTAGCCAACTTAAATAACCAGGAGTATCTGACAAGGCTGAAAGCAGGGACTGGCAGAGAGTTCCATAGGGGCTAGGGCTCAAATGTTAAAAAAAAATGTTTCATACTGGTGTTGATCACAGTAATTTAATAGAAATGAATAGTGGTAAAACTAGAGTTATGCTTATAGGTTCCCATCATCAAATTCTCAGAGCTGGTCCACTGTTTCTGTTGATGGCTCTCTTCTAGAGACTCAAAGTGAAATGAGGAACCTTGGAGTCGTTTTTGATACCAGCCTTACGTTTGATTCTTTTGTTCAGAGCACTGTTAAAGCATCCTTAATTCACCTCAGAAAATAGCAAGACCACGCCCTATGCTAAATTCCTCTGTAGCTGAAAAGCTGATTAACTCATTCGTTGTCACTCGGATAGATTACTGTAACGCCCATTTAGCGGGGCTTTCTAAATCCACAGTCAATAAGCTCCAATATGTACAAAACTCTGCTGCCAGGATCCTGACTGGGACCAGTACACCCAATCATATTACTCCTGTTTTCGAGTCCTTGCACTGGCTCCCGGTCAGGTTCCGTGTCGATTGTCCTGACATACAAAGCATTACATGGCTTGGCTCCTCATTATTTATCTTCTTTGTTAATTCCTTACACCCCAAATCGCAGTCTGCACTCCTCACAGTGTAATTTGTTAACTGTTACACAAACCCGCTTGAGATCTCTGGGTGGCTGGGCTTTTTCTGTCTATTCTCCTACCCTTTGGAACTCTCTTCCTCTCGAACTTAGGGAAGCTCAGACCTTTTATATATTTAAAGCTCAACTGATGTCTACTTTTGTTATTGTTATTTTTTTTATCCATCATTGGGGTTATGCTTATTTTGTGTACAGCACTTGGAGAAGATGTTTTAAAGACACTCTATAAAATAAAGTTGTTTATTATTATTATTATTATTATTATTATTATTGTTATTTTAAAAAAATGGCTATATCACCAAAGAGCTAATTTAACTACTCTAACTACTTTACTAACTTTAATTTTACTACAAATTCTTATCAATCTGGTAGACATTGTAAACAGGTTGCGTGTGGTCACAATAATGAATATAAGAATGACACTACTAATATAACCTAATGGTATTTTATTTTTACATTTATAGGAATAATTGCAACAAAATCTTAATGGAGATGAATCCAAAGCATCTTTAAAAGAAAATGTAAAAATTGAAATTTAAAAAACTTTGGGATTACCACCCACAAATGTAGTGACACACTAATAAAACTGCAACACTGCTTGTTTAACTGGCTTTTTACTCTCAAAGCTGGTCATTTTTGCCTTCTAAATTTCATTTTTAAAAGATAAATTTAAATTTTAATTATTTTGTTTCGCAATTTTTTCATATCACTTCGGGTACAGGACAAAATTGACCATATTAGTAAACAAGGGGCAAGTTACTATACGTGTATATTGTATAACTATATTCGCGATCTTGAAAAGTGGGTTCATTATTATTCTGTGCTGCGTACTTACCAAGACATTCCCTCTGTCAATTAGAAAACTACTTTTATAAGCATATAAAATGATGCTAATATTATGAAAAGGTTAACAGAATAGCTAGTGATCTCAGCATATACATGCAGACTCGAATCAGACAAATAAATAGGAAAATTGTCTGACTTTCTTGTGATTAATTTGCTACTGTTTTGTGCATGCTATTATGTTCATTTGAATGATTTTTACATAATATAATTGTTTATTAATTAATGTTGAGAGGGACACTTTTAAATAATTTAGAAATAGGGCACACCCCCAGAGCATTCCCCCAACCCCCTTTTCTGCACGTGCCTGGCTGAAAGTAGGGTGGATACACTACGCTTTCAAAATTCTAAGCATTTTATTCTCTCTTTTTTTCTCCTAATCGCTATATTTTTCCCTTTATCCAGTTTCCAACCTCGATCCTGTAGCTCTGGATGAGGATCATTCCGGTTCCCGCAGACTGCAGAATCTGTGGAGGTATGCGTGAGAAAATGTTCCCACATTTGTGATTTCTCCTGTCAATATGAGCTCCTGGGCTTATTAAGACATTCTACACCCCCCCCCCCACTTTTATAGAGATTCCAGAGAGGAAGCGCTGGGAGAGTACTATATGAGGAAATATGCCAAGTCTTCAGGAGGAGAACAGTACGTCATCCTATTATCAGTAGTTCTTTTCAGTAGGCAGTGGTTTTTTCGTGGTAATATTCCATGTATAACACTTATTCCCCCCCCCCAGTTTCTATGGAGGATCAGAGGATCTTTCTGATGACATCACTCAGCAACAGTTGCTCCCTGGTGTCAAGTAGGTTACAGTCTATGGATTTCCCTTATCAAATGAAATGATGTTCTGAATGTAGACTTCTACACAGATGCTCTTTTTAACGTGTGAAAAATGTGCTGTATTTTAGGGATCCAAATTTGTGGACCGTCAAATGTAAGGTATGTGCAGGTTTAAGATAATGCATTAAATTGTGGAATTAAAATGTTTATTGCACTGTGTAGGTCTTATTTATATTAATATTTCTGTGTAGATCGGTGAGGAGAGAGCAACTGCCATTGCGTTAATGAGGAAATTTATTGCCTACCAGTGCACTGACACAGTAAGTTCTTCATTAATACCAAGCAATGTTTAGCGATAAATATTTATAAGAAGATCTTTTTGGTGTGTAGTATCAATCAAACACTTTGTTCACATTTTTTAGAATGTCTATTTTGAATATGGTCATATTAATCTAATTTTTATTTCCTATCCCCTTTCTTTCTCAACACAGCCACTTCAGATTAAATCGGTAGTGGCTCCTGAGCATGTGAAGGGATATATCTATATTGAGGCATATAAGCAGACCCATGTCAAAGCTGCCATCGAAGGAGTTGGAAACCTGCGAATGGGCTTCTGGAACCAGCAAATGGTGCCAATTAAGGAGATGACTGATGTCCTCAAAGTGGTCAAAGAAGTGACAAATCTTAAACCTAAATCCTGGGTCCGGCTGAAAAGAGGCTTGTACAAAGACGATATCGCGCAGGTGGGGTGCTCAAGCTCGTCAAGTGTGAACGTAGAACAGCAGGGGTGGGGGTTTATGCTAGAAAGGAGACGTTTTAGAGATTGAACTTTCCAGGATGCTGTTTATGCATGTTGTTTTTAGCTATTCATAAAGTTTGTGTTTTAGGTTGATTATGTGGAACCAAGCCAAAATACAATATCACTGAAAATGATTCCTCGAATTGACTTGGATCGAATTAAAGCAAGGATGAGTATGGTAAGAGTTGTCATTTATAAACATGATTTGATCAAAAGAGTTTCCTGACCTAAAGCCCATTTTATCCCTCATCACTCTCATAGAAAGACTGGTTTGCAAAGAGAAAAAAGTTCAAGAGACCACCACAAAGACTCTTTGATGCTGAGAAGATTAGGTAAGCGTGACCGAAGTGTCTCTGTAGGAACATCTCTTGGTTCCTGTGTTTTTAGTGATGCTGTAATGTCTTTTGTGTTTGCTTTGTTTTGTTTAGAAATATCATTTTCTAAAAATAGAATGTCTTTACTCTTTAGGTCACTTGGAGGGGAAGTTAGCCACGATGGAGATTTTATGATATTTGAAGGCAACCGATATAGTCGCAAAGGCTTTCTGTTTAAAAGTTTTGCCATGTCTGCTGTGGTAAGAGCCATCTTCTTCCTGGTTCTACATATTTATAGACGATACTGTGATGAGTGGTTGATTTCAGTTGTTTTCCCTATAGATTACCGATGGCATTAAACCAACTCTCTCTGAACTGGAGAAGTTTGAGGATCAGCCTGAGGGCATTGATCTGGAAGTGGTGACAGAAACAACAGGTGTGATTTAAACTTTAGAAGTTTGTGTGTCAGACAGAAGTGTTGATTTGGGTTAATGTGCTAAGTTACTGACTGATCTCTTACAGGTAAGGAGCGAGAGCACAACCTCCAGGCTGGGGACAATGTGGAGGTGTGTGAAGGTGAACTGATCAACCTTCAGGGGAAAATTCTCAGTGTAGATGGCAACAAGATAACAATCATGCCCAAGCACGAGGACCTGAAGGTACATGCACACAACTAGATTGTAATGTCTTTTAATGTGACTCCTGACTTGTTGACTCGCCTTTCTCAAGTTTCCGAAGGTTTGTGTTTTTTTTGTTTGTTTTTTTAATAAACTGCATGAGACACCTCATCAGTGGTGCTTTAGACATTAGTATTAGTAAACTGTTATATTAATTTATAAAATCTTAATAATAAAATTCAGTTGTTGTAGGAGCACCCAATTTCTTAAAGTTAGTACACTTTCAACACACAGTGGCAAAATCTCCGAAGTTGGCCTTACAGATTAAATGTTTTGTCTTCAGGACCCTCTAGAGTTTCCAGCTCATGAGTTGAGGAAGTACTTTCGTATGGGCGACCATGTGAAAGTCATTGCTGGCCGTTATGAAGGCGACACAGGCCTTATTGTTCGTGTTGAAGAAAACTTTGTCATTCTCTTCTCTGATCTCACAATGCATGAGGTGAGCTGTATCACAACCCCTCAGTACCTGTAAGCATTGTAGAACATACCTGACCTTTTTCCAATGCTGATGGCACTCTTAAGATCATATTCAATTTCAGAGACTTATCACTGTATAGTCATTTTATAATGGTATTCAACACATGATTAGTTGATATGATTTTTGCTTCACTGCTAGTACATATAGCACCTTGATGATCTTATTGTGTGTGTGTTTCAGCTTAAGGTCTTGCCTCGGGACTTGCAGCTTTGCTCAGAGACTGCGTCTGGGGTTGATGCAGGAGGACAGCATGAATGGGGGGAGCTTGTTCAGCTGGATCCACAAACTGTGGGCGTCATTGTCCGGTTGGAGAGAGAGACCTTCCAGGTAGTGTCTGTCCAGTCATCTGATTGGATCTTTCTGATCATATACATATGTTCACAGCTGGTTCAGAGCGCACCCATAAGTGTTTAAAGTCTGCTGGTGCTTTTATGATTCTAATCCTGCAATATGTGGACCTTGTCCCAGGTACTTAACATGCATGGTAAGGTGCTGACGGTGCGGCACCAGGCAGTGAATAGACGGAAGGACAATCGCTTTGCTGTCGCTCTGGACTCTGAGCAGAACAACATCCATGTAAAGGACATTGTCAAAGTCATAGATGGACCACATTCGGTAAGCAAAGATCAGCTTGCGTATCTCTGTTTCTCACTGAACTGAAGAATAGAGTCCAAAATCAAAATCTTGGGGTCAAAATATTTTGTAACCTTTATTATTAAGAACAACTTATCACATGTAGTTCTGAAGTTTTATTTAAATGTAGGCCATAACAGAAGAGGGCAAGAAGGTTCAACAAAATGAAATTGTGTGTGAGTTTGTATGAGTGACAGTGGTCCCTCACACCAGCGTAAGCTAGAGTGAGAAGTGTGTCTGGAGTTGTGCCTGTATGCGCTGGCGGATGAACAAATGGCTTAAACATGGCAATGCCAGTTTACAAGGTACAAGACACCCGTAAACCACACAAATTATAGTTGTGCTCATAACTTAACATACCCTTGCAGCATCTGCAAAATGTTGTTTTTTTTAAATAAGCATTTTTTGGTTTTTATTTCACACTGCCCTGAATAAACAGTTTCACAAAACAGATGTTTACATCTAGTTCACAAGACACAATAATAACTGAATTTACACAAATGAGCCAGTTCAGAAGTTTATGATGATCAACGACTGTTTTTTTAAAAAAAAATTTTTATGGTCTTTGTTCATGAGTCCTTTTGTTTGTCCTGAGCAGTTACATTGCACACTGTCCTTCAGAAAAATCCTCCAGGTCCTACAACTTTGTTTTTCCAGCATCTTGTGTATTTGATCCCTTTCCAACAGTGTTTAAGTGGTGATGCTCAGTCTCAGTCAGAGGATATTGAGCTAAAATTGACTGCCTAGGGTTGCATAAAAAACAAATCATAAAAAAAGACACTCGTTTTGATTTTCAATACAATTCAATTCCATAAGTGCTGATTCTACAGCCTTTTTACTCGAGCAGAGCAGTACTATTCTGGCCCTGTGACCAATGATTATAGATACTCTGCCATGTGACCTCGACCTCAATGTGCTGGAAAGAGGGATGTTAAGGACATCTGAAAGCTATTATGTGATAGACTTTTAAAGTTAATCAAACTCCCATGGATTGTCATTTACTATAAAGTTGTGGATTCAGTTATCAGTTACTTACATCATGCACTTGTTCTTGTTTGCTGCTGGGCATATTGAAGAACCATAACAAAATTCTAGAGGTGTTAATCTCCCTCTGTCAGAGGGTCCGCTAAACATTTACATACTTGGTATATGATTCAACACAAAAACAATACAGTTAAACAAGTAAAAACTTGATGCACTTTAGTTCACCGGTGAGTGTGATTTCAGTTCACCATTGATGCGTCCGGTTCCATACAACACGCTCAGTAACCTTAGTTTTTCTCAGGAGTGCTCCCATCCATGTACTGACCTGGCTCAACCCTGCTTAGATTCCGTGGGAAACCAGGCGAGAACTGCTAGCTAGCTAATTCATTGCAATGTAGCCGTAACTATCGATAAAACAAAATTTTGAAAAACTGCAGTGTTATGTTAATTTTTTTAAATAGTTTCAGTTATTAACAACAAGGTTGTTTCACACTTAATGATGTGTATAAGGTTTAATCAGGTACAGTGTGCATTCATTTGGACTGTTATTATGCGCTGTGTAATTAGAAAATCATTTGATCATAAACACTTGTGGATGATAAGATCAGACAGATGGATGGATGGGTAGATCGATAGAAAGATAGATAAGCAGAGGATAACTATGTAATGACACTGCAGATATAATAAATGTTGGTTTTTTTGTTTTTTTTTTGGTCTCCAAATTTATTATTATTTTTAATTACATTAAAAATATCAGGAGGCATACCCATTCACACTTGAGCTTCCCCAATGTTCAAACCAAATCTACACCCATGGAATCCTTACATTTTAGTGGCAATGTTGTGTTTTGGTCAGTGCACCTGGCTTTTGGTTTATATATCCAGCTACCTATGTCTTGTGTACTGTTACAGTGAGAGAGTGTATCCTTCAAAGAATGTATCTACAGTACAATTGATTTAATGCGAAAATTTTGTAAGGGATTTGCTCTTGATTGTGTTTGACAGGGCCGAGAGGGAGAAATTCGGCATCTCTTCCGGGGGTTTGCCTTTCTTCACTGTAAGAAGCTTGTTGAAAATGGAGGCATGTTTGTCTGTAAGACACGCCATCTTGTACTGGCTGGGGGTTCAAAGGTAAGTGGTGCCATAAGCTTTCGAATATTGTGCTCTTATACCACATACAACTCTAAAATAACCTGAGAACAAAAAAAAGGCCTCTGTATTGTTACTTATAGAATATTTAACGTTACATTGATCTATTTTGATATTACAGCCTAGAGATGTGACCAATTTCACTGTTGGTGGTTTTGCTCCCATGAGTCCTCGAATTAGCAGTCCAATGCACCCAGGAGGAGGGGGTAAATGATGCTATGCCCTCAGCAATATCATGAATAATTCTAAATGAAATTCTAAATCAAGTGATGGATGTTGTGTGATTTTGTTTAGACTTTCAAAATTCTGTTGTCTGCACATCCAGGTCAAATGCAGAGGGGAGGTGGTGGCGGTGGAATGGGACGTGGCCGTGGAAGACGAGACAATGACCTTATTGGACAGACAGTCCGTATATCCCAAGGACCATACAAAGGTAGGAGTGGTGATGACTCATATGGTTTGTGTGTCCAGCACATACCCTATCCCCATCTGCCAATTTACAGAGAAATGCATCCAATCTAATTGGGAAGAACTTCATCAAGCAGCAAGACAATGACCCAAAACACTGTCAACACAACAAAGAACTTTATCATGTATAAAAAGGGGCAGTTTTTTGACTGGTCAAGTCAATTACCAGACCTTAAGACAATTGAGCATGCATTACACTCATGAAGAGGAGAGCAAAGGGAGAAACCCCCCAAAACAATTAATAACTGAAAGAAACTGCAGTGCAAGCCTAGAAAAGCATCATGAAGGAAGAATGCAACCAATGTTTGGTGATGTTGGTGGCTTGATGCAGTTATTGCAAGCAAGGGATATGCTACTGAATATTAAGTGTTGTTTACTTTAAGACTATCTGTTCCACTGCTTTTACTCACCTAAAATTTGGGTGGTCTGGTTCTAAGTTGTTTAACATGCATAAATGTGAAAGTCAGGAAATGAAAGCTGAAATCTGATCTACTGTCTCATATTCATCTTTTGATCTCAAGCCCACATTTCTTCAGTGTATGACAGAAACAAAGGAATTGGCCTTGCTGTTCCAATACTTTCAGATGGCTTTGAAACCTTTTATATTGCAGCACTTTTGTTAAAGACATTCCTGCACTGAGTTACATAATTCACCAAATCTTTTGATTTTAACATTAATCATTCTTCCTTTTGCTTTTCTGCTCCCTGGTGGGAAATCATCAGTCAAAAATGCTAAAACTATTCATGCATGTTTTTGATTAAAGGCTCTGGTTATTGTCCTTTTACAGGTTACATTGGGGTGGTCAAAGATGCCACAGAATCAACAGCAAGAGTAGAGCTGCACTCAACCTGTCAGACTATTTCTGTGGACCGCCAGCGTCTGACCATTGTGTATGTCATCCTTTTTCAAGTATCATCTCAGCGAAATTTGATTGTTTCTGTCCTCAGTCAAAGATATTCTTTATTAATGAAATTCCATGAAAATGTTTCTTTTAATAGTTCTTTCTTTCTTTCTTTTATGAATCAGTGGTGCTAAGAGACACGGAGGAATGACCTCCACTCATGGTCGCACTCCAATGTATGGCTCCCAGACGCCCATGTACGGTTCAGGCTCTCGTACCCCGATGTATGGCAGCCAGACACCCATCCACGATGGTAAGACCAATTAAGAGGTATCACTTAAGCTTCGCCCTTTGCTGTGTGTTTGTTTTTTTTCCCAGCAGTCTGGTTTGTTACAGGAAGTCGAACACCTCATTACGGCTCCCAGACCCCGCTGCATGATGGAAGCCGGACACCTGGACAGAGTGGAGCTTGGGACCCCAACAATCCCAACACACCATCAAGGCAAGAGAGAAAGACTCGCATACATTATAAGCCAGTTTAATTTAGATTTATTGCTTCTATTTTTCCTAGCTTTAATGTTGTTTTCTACACAGGCCGGATGAGGATTATGAGTTCAGTTATGATGACGAGCCCTCACCGTCTCCTCAGGGCTATGGGGGCACGCCTAATCCTCAGACCCCTGGCTATCCAGAAGTGCCCTCTCCACAAGTCAATCCCCAATACAATCCCCAGACTCCTGGAACTCCAGCAATGTGAGGCGATTTCTGGACATGTGTTTATATGTGGTCATACTTGTTTTGGCCTGATTTGATGGACTTGGAGCATAACGTGTGGCTGTATATTTATTCTGTAGGTACAACACAGACCAGTATTCTCCATATGCAGCACCATCTCCACAGGGCTCTTATCAGCCTAGCCCCAGTCCGCAGAGTTATCACCAGGTGGCCCCGAGTCCAGTGGGTTACCAAAACACCCACTCGCCAGCCAGCTACCACCCAACACCCTCACCCATGGCATACCAGGTCCATCACTTTTTTTTTTTCCTTTTTTTTGAGGTAGAGCTATACAAATGAAGTGTGAATTAACATGATGGTTAACTGTATGACCTTTAGGCAAGTCCGAGCCCCAGCCCGGTAGGCTACAGCCCCATGACTCCTGGGGCTCCATCCCCAGGTGGCTACAACCCTCACACCCCTGGCTCAAACATCGACCAGACCTCCAGTGACTGGGTCACTACAGACATCCTTGTGCGTGTCAAGGACACATTTCTGGATGGAGGAGTCATCAACCAGACAGGCGTCATCCGCAGTGTGACTGTAAGCAGTTATGTTAACCTTCTGTACTTTTTGAAGACTGTTGTTATTATTATTATTATTATTATAATAATATATATATATTTATTTATTTATTTTTATTATTATTTATTTATTTTTATTTTATTTAATTAACATTATGCAACATATGTGCAGGCCCAACTTAAATCATGCCAAATTCAAGTGAAAAACAAATAGAAATGTTTAGGGGAAAAAAGTTGCAATAACCTGATTGTGTACTGGTTGTGTCAGCTATCTAACAGAGGACTGCATGTATACTAAAATAGAGGGTATGCTTTGACGTCACTTTCCCACTGGGTCACACCCCCTCGACCAGACTGAGTGGCAAAACATCCTGCAAAATGGCTGGTTTTAATAGGGGAAGCTGCGAAAACGCTAATATAACTAACGATTATCAGCTTAAATTAAAGGCAGTTGGACTCGACAGTGACCCTTACAACTTGCCCAAGAACCTGTGGTCCATGGATATTGGCGTGTGGCCAGGAATCGGTTTCCCCGATATTTATATGTACCTGATTTTGAGGCTGGCGAAATATACTAAGCAGTGCCTGAAGGCAAAAGCCTTGATGCTTGGTCCTACTTCAAGGTGGTATTTGTTGGAGAAATTAAAGTGACTTGAACACCAATAAAGATTATGGTTGTATGTGGACAGGTATGTACAAATATTTTTATTTGGTTATCTAATGTTATCTGGTAAACCGTAAGCTAGCTAGTCCTAGTTTGTTTGTAGAGAACACTGCTTTACTAACGTTATATATTTGTGAAAGTGAAATGCAGTCAAAGAATGAATGAGCCCCTGTTATTCATCCCCCCCCCGTGTGTTCACACATTTCACTAATGCTGCCACTTAGTCTTTTTGACTAAAGTTCTCACCCTCTATAGATTATTTGGATTTTTAGGGTTAATGATTCCCTCTATTTTGACTAGAGATCCAGTCCCAGCTGAAGAGAAGCAGCCCAATAGCATGATGCTGCCACCATTGTGCTTCATGGTACTCTTCGGGTGATGAGCTGTCTTGTTTTTGTACGAAACCTATTTTAGAATAGAGCCGTTGTACCTCATAGCCCAGACATCTGAAGAATACTAGAGCCTGGTGTCACATGCAGGGAGCAAACAGTACTTGCCAGATATTCTTGCAGCTCCTTTAATGTTGATGTACTTTAAAGTTTTTGTTTTGTCAATTTTGGAGGCATAACCTGTTCTTGGTGATGTCACTGTTGTGCCCCATTTTCTCCACTTGTTGCTGTTTGCCATCGTGCTATTTCATGGTAACATCTAATGCTTTGGAAAATGTTTTTATGTCCCTCTACTTTTCGTTACCTTTCAACAATGAGATCTGTACATGCTTGTAGCGCCTTGCGGACCGTGCCTTCAGCAGTCGGTAAACAAATTGTCAAAAGTCCTGCAGAAACAGCTTCTCTTTATTTGGGGTTAATCAGAATCACATCATTGATAACAGGTGCATGGTGATTGCTTTCGACCATGATTATGAATGCGATTAATCAAAATTCTAAGCACAGTCATGTGCTCCATTTTTAACGCAACAAGTGTTTGTTTTTTTTTTTAATGTTTTTCACTTGAATTTCGTTTGGTGGATTATAATCTTAAAGGTGAAAAAAAATCTGACGTGAATAATGTTGGTTTAATCCCAGAAACCTCAATTTTAATAGGGATGTGTAGACTTTAAAGTCACTGTAGTTAGCATAAGGTTTACCATCACAATACTGAAAGTGAATTTTGGTTGATCACGACTCGGACTGGTTCACAATTTTAAGAGTAATGGGTAGCTAATGAACTGGTGGCTACCATACGGTTAACAGAACCCATGCTTTCTTTCTGCATGGTGAAATGCTTTGCATTCAAACTGATCTGGTTTATATAAATGGCAAGATTTTTTTTTAACATAACCATGCAACGGCAAAAAAAATTTTGCAGTATAGCATTTTACATTTTCAGTATAGCAAAAGTTCAAGAGCACAGTTCCTTAGTGTTTGTGTGCGTGTGTGAGAGAGAGAGCATTTAATAGGTGAAGATTTTTTAAGTTTGTGTTCGTGTTGAATCCTTAGTGTGAATATTAGAGCTGCGTTATCTCGTGTGACTGTGAAGATACATAAAAGGTAGCAGTCACTTATCTCTTTTCTCTCTTATCTCTCGGTTTGTGTTTTGCACACAGGGTGGCATGTGCTCGGTCTATCTGCAGGAAACAGAGAAAGTAGTCAGCATCTCGAGTGAACACCTGGAACCTGTGACTCCGACCAAAAACAACAAGGTACAGCTGCCAAATAAAGCACAAATACACTGCAAAAGCTTTTTTTTTTTCTTTTTTTTTTTTTGGGTGGAAAGTAGGGCTGCACAATTTCTCGAATATTGATCGTGATTACCATTTTGACTGCCTACGAATAAATGAATATGATCAACTTCGATATTAATGTTTAAAGTTCGTCCTCCGCTCATAGAAAACTTCACTACAGAGCATATCAAGCGCTTCCTACACTACAGCCAATCACCATAGGGTGGCACAGGGATGACGTCATTTTGTAGTGCCAAAACCCGGAAATTTTAGCCCTCGAGCTTCCAGCTTTGCTTTGAGCAGTGCTTTGGGCGAGGAGAAATCATGACATTAACATGATGCTAAATGGCACTACAGAGGTTGTCGGGGACATTAAACGTCATCATGCCAAACGGGAAAAAACTTTGCAGATAAACTCAGGGCTCTCTACAGTGCTACCATTTCACTCGCATTTGTGACTGAAAAGTACTTTGTGCGACTGTGAATAAATATTATTCGCACTGGTCTGAGTGACCTGTTCGGAGTTGTATAATACAATCAGATTAAAAACTACAGGAAGTCCAAAATGCATCTACACCGCGCAACAGTTACTTTCACACTGCTTTTCAACTCCTCAGTCAACCGAACAAGTGTGTAAATACTGCAGAGAACCCATTATGATGACCATTAACTCTGTACATCATCTGCTTCAACTTCCTGATTTCAGAAACCGCCATCTTTTATTGATCCCGCAAAATGACCTAAACCCTCTACTGTGAGCTGCTTGTGTAGAAACAGCAGCTTCGAGTGGAGTAAATTAATAATAATGCTAATGCTACAAAGTGGGTTTAATTTAAACTTTATTAAAAACAATACACTGTCACTCTCCTTCACTAACTCTAATTCACTTCATTTAAACTCACGGTTGCCAGATATCACTAGAAAAGTCAACTTTGTCCCCTTTTTTTTTTTTTTTTTTATCTCCCCCACAACACACTACTATCAGCAGACATGGACACTGTACTGGGGAACCGATCTAAAACTGATAAACAAACAAAAATTAAACTACTAAAATGTAAAGACAGAAAATGTGCTTAGTTGTAAATAAAGAATTTTATGTAAAAAAAGATATTTATAATAACTTCATAAAATATAAATAAAATGAGAAATGAAAATGTTTAATTACTACCGGTTGCATTTAATATCAATTTGACATTAAGCTTAGTAAGCCTATTTCCTTAGAAAGCTATTAGCCTTTTCCCTAACATGGTAAATTTTTGTTTTAGTCTACTTTTAATTAGAACTCTCTCTGTTGTTTTTAAGATATTTAAAAATAAATATTTGATGCTTGTTTATTGATCAGTTAACCAACAGTATCTCTCACTGCTATTATTTTAACTCGGTTAACAGTGACTATGAGCAGAGAGCTTACATTTAACTGTTTATGACCACCTGATTAAAGTTTAAATAAAAAATGATTGGTATCTGGATCGGTTTCTGTTGTAAAAATCATGATCGGTGCATCCCTAATGAACATCATTAAACTAAAGCACTTTTTTTCCTGATGGGTAAATGAACTCCCCCAATCACATCCTATATGAGATTATTCAGATATATACACAATACACACAGAGCAGTTTGAGAACTGACTCCAGCCCAGAACCATGATGGTGGAAAATGTCTAATAGTGTAGCTTTAAATATATTTAAGAGGAGCAGACTTCAGACACTGAACATTGATGTTTATTGTATTTGTTTACAAGGTGGAACAGGTTAACTGTTGTTTTTTGCATATAGTCTTTCGCGTTGAACATAGCTGTACTCATGTTCGACTTATGTGAATTGAAGAGGATTTTGGCTGAATTCACATCACGATGCAGCTTTGCCCAAATCTGCAGTAGTTGCAAGCTCCTCCAAATATTGTGATGGGATTTGCTTGCTTTTGCATTCATTTCCACAATCGCAGTCAATCCTGGTCTATTAATTCGAGCCATAGTGCTCTTTTCTATTCCTGAAATTTCCACTGAGCATTAGATCTAAGGTGATATTATTGAGTTATTGTGGTTTTGATTAAATTTAATTGAAGTGACCAAGCAAACACGCTAATAATGAATAATAAATATCTTTAATAAAGGTGGGTTGTGATTTACAATAACTGTAATTAAATAAAAACAATATGGATCCTCTGGCTTAGCTTCACAGACCCCACTTTATTTCCTGGGCCGTATTTAGGATAGGATGTGTAAGATGAAATCATCTCAGAATAGGAGTAAAAACAACAGCTACTGTGGCGCTCAAAGCACTGAAAGAATATTTTTGCATTACATATATTAAATGTGTGGATGTGACATGCAGGTAAAGGTGATTTTGGGAGAAGACCGCGAGGCCACCGGTGTCCTGCTCAGTATCGATGGAGAGGATGGCATCGTCCGAATGGAGCTGGACGAGCAGCTGAAAATTCTCAATCTCCGCTTCCTCGGAAAACTGGAAGTGTGAACAAACGAACTCTATACAGCCGCATCAGACATGAATATTTTTTATTTTTTATTTGTGGTTTTGTGTCCCATTATAGAGTTAAATCAAGAGTTAATTCAAATGACTTGCATTTTTTTTGTTAGTCAGTGTTTTAGTGGCTATAGGTCATCACTTATGTCTTGCTTTCTGGCAAATGGATTCCATGTCAATAAAAAAAAAAATGCAATTTCCAATGCTTTAGACATTCTTTTAACATGATTCACATACCCTGACTATATGACCATGCTCCATTCTTACCCTTACAGTTTTAAATTGTGGCTTAACAACTGTTAAGTTTCTTCATACTGACTAGCATGTAAGCGGATTACTCAAGGTAGCATGAAATCCTTTTAGTGGGTACCTGAGACAGCACTGATTAATGCTGTGATCAGGTGCATGGTTGTTTTGGATGCTCATGGTTTATAGGGAAGTAGAAAATGGTGGTGTTTTTAAAGCAGGGGTGTCCGTAAGTAGTGTTGGTGACCTTGTTGCGCTCGAGTTCCTCTGTCGTCTGGCATCCAAGAGTCGTGTTCTTAGAGACCTGGATCTTTAACTGCACCCATGCCTCTCTTTCCTAAATTCAAAGGAGAGAGCTTCTTGTTTATACGACCTCCAGAGAGAATACTTACTCTTTAATAAAGCATTGAATTCTACTCTCTAGCAGTCTCGGTGCTATGAGCGAGATTACAAGTGTACAGGTGAACCATTTACTGAAAGACAAACGTTAGTAAATGTAATAAATGCAGTGCTGATAACAGGAGGCATGCAGAATGTGTGCTGTTAAATTTCACAACCATACAGCTGTAGCTCTTCTGCTAAAAAGCTGTCCACTAATTTGAGGTGCCTGCACATTGATTAAACAAAACTAGCAGTGATAAACAGCTGATTCTCATAATTATTAACTTTGGTATAATGGAGAGAAAAGTATTGGAAGATATCAAAGTCAGAAGGGAACCCATATGTTGCATTACATTCCCTAGTTTGATATTTTATGTTCTTGAGTTCCTAGTACAATGTGCAATTTCCTACACCAGTCACCTAAACCTGGGTTCACACTGTATGATTTTGGCCAGGATTTGGTCGTCTGGGACAAATTTTGAGATTCCTAAAAGACTCCTTTAATCCTAGGCCAAAATCTGTAGTCTCTGAATTAAATTCTGGCAGTGTCAGAAGGCACAGTCCTGGAGTGTGGCGGCTTCTACTCCGTACGAGTCTTCTTGCGTGCGTTCGTGTTCCACGTTGTGACTGTTGTACAGTCTGACATTAATGACGACTGAGATCCTACAGTGTGACGCTTACAGTGGGGATCGTGTTTGTACACTCTGACAAGCAACAGTCACTAAAGACTTAAAAATTGCAGTGTGCACTCGGGTTAAGTCAGAATTCAGTCCTGTCAAATGTAAAATGGCAGCATGCATGATAAAAGCTTGAACTTTTATAGACCACGCTGTAAAAAGATTTCCTAGCCAAAATGATTCTATTGGTATTCATGTGTAATGCCGTTATCTCCTCACAGCCTTAGACCTGTCTTGTTAATATTACTATAGAACTACAAAAGGTTTTCTGAAATGTTCTGATTTTAAAGTAGATGGAAATGTCAAACATGGCTCATATTTCTGTAATAATCAATGTACATCCTCGAACAATGCTTTTCAAATTCCATCATTTGCATAGTATTTATGCATGAGTTTGCTGCAGCCGTTCATGTTCCTCCAACAATCACGATCATAACAAATGACTGGAAAAGGCCCAACTTCAGAGCACCATCAAGACGGCACAAAAACACGGACTAGACACAAATGTTTTTCCTCTTAATCCATTCACTAAAACGGTTAAAAATTGGAAAGCAGCCAGTCACTAAAGGACAATAAATGCGTTTTTTGCTTGTTGTCCACCTTATATTACAGTATACTCCGAACAGCCATAACATTAAAACCACTGACGGGTAAAGTGAATAACATTGATTATCTCGTTACTATAGCACCTGTTAAGGGGTGGGATACAGTAGGTAGTATAGAAAATATATTGAAGATATGTATAGAAAATATCTGTGACGTGTAATCGATATGTATAACTTACTTCTGGATA
>JAOUWY010000076.1:16894481-16904674 GCA_025728095.1 Prietella phreatophila | reverse complement strand
CTTAATCACATTATTACCTTACTTAGATTAAGGTCAATAATTAGATTATTGCTGTCCATGTAAACGTAGTCAGTGTTACCCAGATGAGGATATAGGTTCCCTTCTGAGTCTGGTTCCTCTCAAGGTTTCTTCCTGATTTCATCTTATGGAGTTTTTCCTTGTCACAGTCACCACCGGCTTGATCAATAGGGATAGATTCACACACTTAAAATCTGTATCCTGTGTTTATATGTTTCTGTAAAGTTGCTTTGAGACAATGTCATTGTAAAAAGTGCTATACAAATAAAATTGAATTGCTTGAAAGTTTGTGAATTGTCTATATTTATGCATAAATATGATCTAAAACATAAGATTTTCACTCAAGAGCTAAAAGTAGATAAAGAGAACCTGATCAAACGAAATGAGACAAAATTATACTTGGTCATTTATTTATTGAGGAAAATGATCCAATATTACATCTCTGTGAGTGGCAAAAGTATGTGAACTTCCAAGTTCAGTATCTGGTATGACCCGCTTATGCAGGAACTGCACATCGGCATGGAGGAATTTTAGTCCATTCCTCAGTACAGAACAGCTTCAACTTTGGGATGTTGGTGGGTTTCCTCATATGAACTGATTGCTTCAGGTCCTTCCAAAACATTTCTATTGGATTAAGGTCAGAACTTTGACTTGGCCATTTCAAAACATTAACTTTATTTTTCTTTAACCGTTCTTCGGTAGAATGACGTGTGCTTAGGGTTGTTATGCTGCTGCATGACAAACGTTCTCTTGAGATTCAGTTCATAGACAGATGTCCTGACATTTTACTTTAGAAGTCACTGGTATAATTCAGAATTCATTGTTCCATCAAATGATGCCAAGTTGTCCTGGCCCAAATGCAGCAAAACAGGCCCAAACGAAGAAAACATGGTTCTTATCCTGGAAGGCAGTGCGTTCTTTCCCCAAACCTAATACTTCTCATTAAAAAAATAAATAAAAAATTAATTAATTAAAAAAAAAAAAAAAAAAAAAAAAGTCTATTTTGGCCTCATCAAAATATTTTTCCAATAGCCTTCTGGCTTGTCCACATGATCTTTGAACTATACATGTCCTTTTTGGCAAGCAGTGGCTTTCTCCTTGCAACCCTGCCATGCACACTATTGTTGTTCAGTGTTCTCCAGATGATGGACTCATGACCGCTAGCCAATGTGAGAGAGGCCTTTAGTTGCTTAGAAGTTACCCTGGGCTCTTTTATCACCTCGCTGCCTATTACACATCTGGCTCTTGGAGTGATTTTTGTTGGTTGACCACTCCTGGGGAGTGTAACAATGGTCTTAAATTTCCTCCATTAGTACACAATCAGTCTGAATGTGGATTGGTGGAGTCCAAACTCTTTAAAGTTGGCTTTGTAACCTTTTCCAGCCTGAGGAGCATCAGCAACTCTCTTGCTGAGGTCCACAGAAATCTCCTTTGCTCATACGATAATACACTTCCACAAACTTGTGTTGTGAAGAGCAGACTCTAATAAAGCCATGTTCTTTAAATAAAACAGGGTGCTCACTCACACCTGATCGTCATCCCATTGGTTGACAACATCTAACGCTAATTTTACCTTCTAATTTACTGCTAATCCTAGAGCTTCAAATATTTTTGCCACTCACAGATATGTAATATTGGATTATTCTCTAATATACAAGTAACTGTACCCCCGCAAAAATTGGTGTAATTTGCATTGACTCTGAATACAACGCAAATACAATAGTGTCACAGTGAACTGTGAGTGGATTTCTTTCCTGTGTCCAAATACGTTACAAATCTTTCAAACTCCAAATGCATTTGTATTTTTTTAACTGTTGTTAATACAAATTCCAAAGCTGCATTCACAAGCATGCTTCTGAAACCAATAAAAGTGGTTTATATTTTTTGCTAATGGTTACATAAAACCCCTAAATCAGTAGGATTAACGAGGTAGGCATTAAATACAAATTCATTACACTAAAACCTGGAATAAGGAAGAATGTGTACAAAAATGTATATTTAACAACATTAAGCCCTTTTGATATTTGTAGTGGCAGTAGTTTTATCTTTATGCAAAAAATTCAATGAATACTCAGATCTATATACACACACATGTTGGTATACACATGCCTTCTAAGACAGTAGTTAAGTAGTTGAGCAACGGTTGTATAGTATATAACTGAAAACAGCTGTAAAAAAAAACTGTAAACTGAAGATTAATTAACTCATCTTAAGTATTTTTTAACCAAATAATGAGGTAGCTTGACAAAAGCCATGTCTTCTAAACCTCTTGTTAATAAGTAACATATTTGGGGCTAGGCAACATGAAATCTTAGCAAATATGCAGTTACATATTTTTATATTTTCATGTTGATTTTATTTTCCAGTTTTATAAATGGTACAGCTTGTATGTATAGACTGCACTACTCATTTCTACCACTTTGTGTTAAAGTCAAACTGAAATTTAGTGAAAAAGAGCTACATTTACCCCAGAAACTGTGAGATGAACATAGTAGCTAGTCCAGTCTCAAACTTATTAAAAAAAAGCATGCATAGTCACAGTAAAGTCAGCTGAAATTAAATCAAGGTCAGACATCAAAAATACAAAATATAACACAGAATAAAAACCATATTTCATCAAATACCATTCATTTATACATACTCTTCCCAGCTGTCAGTAGGCATCAAAAATAAATGTATTCCAGTGAATATTAGAACCCTCCCCCCCAATGTCTGTGGTGGAAACAGACTATACCACTGAAGACCACACTTAATTCTCAGCTCTTCTTGAAAGGTCATCATGCTTTAGCGCAGGAAGCGGATACTCATCTTGTGGTCAATGTCGACCTTTTCTAGAGACTAATGGCAAAAAAAATAAAATAAATAAATAAAAATAATAAAAAAGCGTCATATATCAGTCTCAGCTTCACATCATATTACATGCTTAGAAATCATTAATATTATTTATACCACAGTGCTGTTGTATGCTATTAGTACACCATTTTCTATAATTCTATAATTTAATTTTCTATAATAGCAGGTCTGACAGTAGTTCTGGCTACAAGATTTATATTAATGCCCTTGTACAGTGCTTTGTAACAGTCAAAGTTAAAGCTGCACCTTTAAGATTTCTGGAACAGGAAAATCTTCAGAATGCCAGGCTTTGAGGTTTCTCAGTAACATACAGTACAAGCTGCATTTTGATGTTTTTAACATAGAGGTAATAACCGTTTATAGCGCTTATAACAAGTGATAATAGGAACTAACTTGTTCTGTGTATGATCTACAACATAAAATGTAACTATAAATTGTAACTGTTGGCAAACTGCTTTTGTTGAAAGGGAAGACGACATTCCTGGACATCCCATTATCAGTAAATAATCAACTTCAACATGGTAACACACCCATAATTATTTTAACTACAACAACATGTCTGTCATTTCTTATTCCATACATAGTATAGTCTTTGTGGGTCTGTAGTAACATTACATAAACAGTCTCCAACAATGTATAAAACAATGTTGTTTAAAAGAGCGCCTGAAATGTCAAGGTGTTTAAAAGTCTAAACATCATCACTAAAGCCACGAACAGCGCATCTGTTATGCACAATGTGATATTTTACCTTCCGAAACTCTTCAAAAGATATGGCATCATCGTTGTCCAGGTCTGCCTCTTGGATAGTGCGGTCTACAATGCATTCGAGTTGCTCTTGAGTTACCTGGCTTTCCAGCATGGCCTGGAGAACCTGTCAATGATTTTCAGCTGTACTTTACTTCGATTGCAGTTTAAAAACAAAGAATAACTTTTCAAAATTTATAAGTGTATATACTTAAAATATCAACTATTAATAAAACTTAACTGCAATTAAACACAGAAACATAAGTGACATCACAACAACAGTGGGCCTAAATATTTGTAAATAATTCGAATGAGCTTTTACAGAAACTATTTGGTATTCATGAAAATCCTGTAATTTCTGTACTCATGCTCCTGAGCATTTGTACATTTACACTTAAAAAGACATGACCAAATGCAACCAGACGTGTTATGCATGCGGCTGGCAATTTCTGGGTGACTGGCTTTTATTAACATGTGCATGTGAGTATGAAGAAAACCAACGTTTCTGAAGCTTTTGTAAATCCAGCAGAAATTTTTAGTTCGGATTAACTTATGCAAACATTTACACACAACTTTACTAAAAGATTGATAAATGAGGTCCAATGCTCGTACAGATTACTCAAGTGCACTGACCTGTAAGAGCTCTTGTCTGGAAATCTTGCCGTCCTTGTCCTGATCATACAACTGAAAAGCAACTACATAAGCAGCAAATTTGGATGAGAATATTAAGAGACAGTTCAGATACACCAGAACTAAATATCTCAAAGCAGGGTAACATGCAGTTCTGTCCTTTTACCAGGAAATGCCATAAACATACATTTCAACTTGTTGATTCTGCTGTTAATGGGGTCAGGCTCTTTGGAACGGTTCTTATCGATGGGACGAAAATGTGCCAAGATCCTCACAAATGATGGAAAGTCCAGGGTTTCCTGTCTGAAAGCGGGATTCATTTAGGTCCAGAACCACAGATTTTATGTACAAAAACTTACATAATTGTTTAAAAAGAAAGGCACCTGTAATTTGAAACAGTTCCTGTACCAAAGATGTATGCGCAAAACCTTTAGCAGTAATAAAGAAATAACAGTTTGAAAATTTAGAGGCCGCAAAGCATTGGCATGAATGTATGCATCCTGCAGTTAATAATTTTGTGGGAAAAGCAATAAAATCTATTCACTTGGAGAATTTGCTTGAAGTGGTGCGTGCTAGTGAGTCCAGTTGACCCTTTAAGTGTCATTCCCAGACTGAAGTGTACTGCTCAGTGTCGTGCTTAGGTTTTAAATACAACCGCTACCAATAGTTAAGTACTGCTTCATGGCCTCACCACATTATAAAAAAATAACCAGAATGTCACCTCAGCTTTGTACTTTAACCCTTGGTGCAGTTTGTTTATGCAGGTGAGACCTCAGTAATTGCATTTCGGTGCAGCTCAAACTGCAGCGAGAAAAGAGTTCAACCCTGAATGGACCCGGCATTTGGAAGTGAACCAGACAAAACACCAGACTGGGTGTTTTGTTTTGTGGGCTACAATGGACAAACTGAGCCAAACGACTTCAGTGGTTCTCAGTGCTCGGGTTAATTTTGTAATTTATTTGATCACTTGCCATCTTTCTGACTGATGAATGAAAGCGTTTTACAAGTATGTTTGCAGCCTTACACGTCACTCAGCACACACTACTCTGCTTTTTGGTTTGTTTAGTTGTGCAGTGTGAAACCAAAACAAACCAGTAGCTTAGTGGTTAAGACTTTGGACTACTGATCGAAAGGTCGAGAGTTCAAACCACAGCACTGCCAAACTACCACTGTTAGGACCTTGAGCCCTTAATCCTTGACTGCTCAGATGTATAAAAGAAATAAATGTAATTCACCCTGCATTAGGGCATCTGCCAAATGCCATAAATGTATCAAAATAAGTATGACACTTCAATTTGCCCAGCTGTGGTATCTTTTATAAGCAAAGTAAAACCAATTTTTTTATAGAAAAAAAATATCAGTTGCAGAAACAATGCTTATTAAGCCATCATAAGATACTCTTACCCTGAAGAGTAGAAGGCCCCTATTATTCTGTCACATATAGGATTCATGGCCAGCTCCTTTATAGCTGCAAAGTCCTGTGCACTTTGAGAAAAGTAGGTTAATAAAACTTTGGCCAACTAACTACTAATTAAATGAATCTGAAACAACTTACCTGAGATGACCCTTGTTGTCTTTGTCCAGAGATTGGTAACGCTCATGCAGACGAACAAGGTGTGCATGTGTGACTGCAAGAAATACAGGACAGGTCTCATTTAATAAGCGTACACTCAGGTGCAGGTTTATTACATACACCATGACAGTCAGTAAACATGACACTTTTTTTCATTTTTTCCTATAAATGTATTTTGGGATGTAACCGGGATATGAGAAGGCATTTTGCATTGAGGGTGCTAGAATATTAAGCACATGCATGGAGTGTGAGCTACGAGACTGAGGTGTGCTAATGTTCAAGATTGCTTTAGCTGCAACTGCTGAAATAATAATACAGAAATAAAATTAAAAAAAACCTTATGTAAAGTTTGTTCATTTCTTTTTATGTATCTATATTATTATCAGTTAGTTTTCGTGTTTTTTAATTTTATTTCTGTATTATTATTTCAGCAGTTGCAGCTAAAGCAATCTTGAACATCAGCACACCTCAGTCTCATGTCCTTGTTTTGTAACCAATCAGTTGCTATGCACTTTGTCAGTCAGCATCGACTTGCTCTGGTACGAGTGCAACAGGTGAAGCACTGTGTTGGGATTTTAAAATACTGACTTAGATTTACCCTGTTATTCCAGGGACTCTTCCTTGGACTCTTCCCAATGCAGCAGTAATAGTGAGGTGTTTAAAACCCCCCAATAGTCTTGCTAAACCTGATAAACTTGTACGAGCCACACACACCATCATGCCATGGTCACTGCTGTGCTGAGAGTGATCTACTCAAAAAAATATCTGATCAGTGGTGGGTGAACTACAGTCAGTGATGGCTGATTGTGATACTACAGGAGATGGCAGGACTCATAGCTATACTTACCAGTAGTTTGACAGTAAACCTATGTTTGAGCAATGAATTACAGTGGCAAGGAAACGTATGTGAACCCTTTGGAATTTCATGGTTTTCTCAATAAATTTGTCAAAAAATGTGATCTGATCTTTATCTAAGTCAGGGGTATTGACAAATATAATGTGTCTAAAAGAATAACACCAAAACAATTCTGATCTTTCATGACTTTATTGAACACATTCATTCAACATTCACAATGGCAGTGGGAAAAGTACGTGAACCCTTAGAATTAATAACTGGTTGATCCCCCCTTGGCAGCAAAAACCTCAACCAGGCGCTTCCTGTAGCTGTGGATCAGAACTGCTTTAGCTCGGTCATATTCTTTGGACGTCTCATGTGTATGGCTTTCTTCAAGTTATTCCATATCATGTCTATTGGGTTGAGGTCTTGGCTCTGACTCGGCCACTCCAAAAGGTGGATTTTGTTTTTCTGAAGCCATTCTGTTGTGGACTTGCCGGTGTTTTGGGTCATTGTCCTGTTGCATCACCCAACTTCTACACAGCTTCAGACATACAGACATTCTCACATTATCCTGAAGAATTGTCTGATATACTTGGGAATTCATCTTCTACTCAATGATTGCAATCTGGCCAGGCCCTGATGCAGCAAAGCAGGCCCAAATCATGGTGTTTCTTCCACCATACTTTACGGATGGGATGATGCACGTCTCGTGCAGTGCAAACTCCAAGTTTGTGGGGTTTTTAATCAGTCAAAGTAGCTGTAGTCGACACCTCCAAACTCATTTTTTTAACGGGACTCCAAGTGTGCAAAAAAAAAAGGTCATTAACTTAAGGGTTCACATACTTTTTCCACAAGAACTGAGGTTTTTTTGGTTGTTCTCAATAAAGACATGAAAGATCAGAATTTATGTTATTCTTTTAGGCACATTATATTTGTCAATACCCCTGACTTAGATGAAGATCAGATCACACTGTATGCCAAATTTATTCAGAAAACCATAAAATTCCAAAGGGTTCACATACTTTTTTTGCCACTGTATATCACAAGGTTTAATTTTTTGGGTGATTCAAGTCACAAATTTTCTACTGGATTCATGCTGTCTTCCCTCTGAATGTTCAGAAAACATGTAACCACTTTGTTCTAATCAAAAGCCACTTCTGTTGGCCATCCTTTTGTGCAATTAGTGCCTTTTTCAAAATCTGCACTGCAACTGGCATCGTTATTTTTGTGCTTTATTTGCATAAAACTACTTAAATTGCACAAAATTGTTTTGCATGGTCTTTCGCAGTGATGTTTGTTGGTAAATTAGACTTTTAAGCTGTACTCATGTTCAGCACACGTAAACCGAAGAGGGTTCGGCTGAACGCGCGTTGTGACGACGTCACACAACATGTCTTGGACCAAACCTGTGGTAAATATCCGTGGTAATTCTGAAAAATTGCAAGCTCCTACGAATACCGCAAAGTTTGCTCGGTTTTGCATTCATTTCTGCAATCGCAAAACCCTGGAGGGACTGGATAATGGCGTAAACAATCCACTTTCATTACACACATGCCTCGTGACTGTATTTCACATGCGCCTTCTGGATCATGAAAAACATCAGGTCAAACAGAGATACCATCTAGCAGATGTTTCACTCTCGTTCATCACCTGACCATGACAGGCTGCATGAATCTACCGCCTGGGCTAGAAAGAAATCAGGCCAATGTTTACGTCTTCATACCAATCTGTGCATTTGTCTTACAACCATCAGTGGTGCTGTTGTACTTGGTTCCACAAAAGTCCAAAATAATTGCATTCTAGCCTTCTTCCCTTCTAGCCCAGGCAGAGCAGTACCTGTTATACAACTGCATGGATTACCTGATAAAATGGCCAGTGAGGGTAGATATAATATAGGTGTTCCTTAAAAACCTGGACATATGATTATTAATGACTTCTGTTCCACCTGCTCCAGTCTCTCCTAACAACTTTCTCTCTGCCCTGGTCCTTTTTCAAAAACAAAACGCTAAATGTCATAACCAGCATTAATAACAAAAGAAGTTCAAGCTTGTAAGAAAAAGGCATTTCCTCATCAAATATTTCTCTGATAGGATTTACCCTACAGGACGGTATAGATCACAGATATGCAGCTTATAGGAGACTATAAACAGTTATGCATTATAAACAAACAGAGGAAGAAAAAAATCCACAACTTACAACCAGTTTCTCGCATTAAATCCTCCGCATTCGGTATTTTAGCCATGTCGGAGCTGGTCGAGCCCATTTCATACTCCTGTTTTGATCACAGCTACACTACTACTGAGTACTTTATAATAACAAACCGGTTCAGAGCTTAAATCATGACCACAGACCGCTCAATCACACCCGAACGCCCAACGCACTCAAGCTTGTGTTCGCTTAATGATTGACGTGAAATCGGACCAATCAGCATCGACGCTTCCAGGTTCAACGTAATGTAGTAGTCACGCTGAATCCGACTCTTATCAAAACAATGGAGTTCCTAAAAAACCGCCCGCGACGAGGGGATAGTAATATTCAGTATTTAATAAACACACAATTTTAGCAGTCCCTTTGTCGCTACACCCAAAGAAGACTTCTACATCCTGTGTCAAAGTGGAAATGAACCTAAATAGACACTGGGTGGCGCCATGACATTTTAAATATACTTCGGTTGTGTGGGCCGGCTGTACAAATGCATGTCTACCTTACTGAAAACAAACAACAAAAAAGAAACCCTCATAGAATTTGTAATGGTTTTAATGGTTATAATGGGAATTGTAATAGTTTTAATGGGAACTGTAATGGTCCCTGTGGGTATTTACTGGTCATTTGTTGCCTTCTATTGGTGGCATGTTATGTCTAGTGGATAAAATTAAGGACCAATAATGGTAAGGGTTTTAATGGTTAGCTGATGGTTTTTAATGGTATTTATAGTGGAAACCATAAAAGTTTTTGTGATGGTTTCTATTGTTGTTGTTGTTGTTGTTGTTTTCTTCAGCAAGGTAGCGATGTTACAGGAGTTTGTGTACATGTATCAATTTCCACACGATGTGGAAAAGACTAACAGTGTTTTTCTCTGTTTGGGATTTCAAAGGAAAAAAAAACTTCTAAAAATGTGACTGTGTACTGTACATGCTGAGCATGGGCTTTATTTTAATCGCATTCGTTTAGTTCTTTGTAAAAAAAATTAATCTATAATGTTTTCTGTACTACTACCAATTTTGTTGCTTGATTTTCACAGTTTATAAAATTTTATTTTATTAAAATGTTATTACTGTTTATTTTAAATGTAAAAAACTAAAACATACATTTGTTTACATCTACTTAAAATAAGTGACAGAATATATGATCAGTGCCAGAATATATTGAGTATCAGAGCATAACTGGTCACATTTTTGTAGAAGTAAGTTATGCAAAATTCAAAGATGTAAACTGTTTAATAATTGAAATTGTCCACTAATTGGAATAATTGCTGGGTGGTTTGATTTGTACTTCATTTATTATTCTATGGTTTGTGTATTCTTTCTTATATATATA
>JAOUWY010000076.1:16823056-16835783 GCA_025728095.1 Prietella phreatophila | reverse complement strand
TATATAAATAAATGATAATATGAATAAATAACATTCAATAAATTAAGAAATCTGACTTTAATCTTCAGAAATTAGTTCATGTTTTAATATTAGAGTAATGTGTTTTCTGTTTATGACACCAGTTACTATGAAATAACTTGTTGAAATGGAGAGAATAAAGTTATTTGCATTTCTTTCAGAATTGTGGAATTAATTATTAAAGAAGGCATAAAAGGCAGAACTATCGGTATCGGCTGATAAATTTAATATCGGTGCATCTCTAGTAAAAACATGACGTAGTTAATTCTACTGATGTCCTGTCTAAACAAATTGGCTCCCGTCAGGCCAGTGAGGGCAAATATTAACAAAATGAGTCATTTAAACACTGTTAAGACGGGTAAACTTTACCTAGCTTTGGAAAATAAACAAATAAAAAGGTGGATGTGATACACAAAATGTTTTAAACTAGTTCTTTATATGATTATCTAATCATTTAACTAGCACCAGCTCAGTGTTCTCTGATGATTTTTGTGATCTCAGTGTGTACTTGGAAAAGGTTCGTTTTCCTTTTTGCCATGTTTCTGACCAAAGAATCAAATACCGAGTTTTACTTCTCAGCCAACTTTTCTTTTTTTGGCTTTTTGGTTCATTCCATTATGAGCATCATGAACGAACGAACCAAAAGCATCAAACTCGGACTCGGTAAACAGGCTAATAGGTGTGAAAGTATCCTTAAAGATTCTTTTAAACAGGCTTGGGATAAACATAACGGTAGTATGAAGAACAGAGCGTACAAAAATACATTGAAAAGTGAGCAGAAAAAGGAAAGAATGGTTGAGCTTTGATCACAGTAACCCAGAAAAACCCACTAACCATAACAAAACATCACATTCCTAATTGTACGTTTTAAGACTTCTGTCTGCCACAAGAGGTGAAGATCAGCCCCAAAGAATGGATGGCTTTAACGGCAAGGACCGTTAAAGCTGATCCGAGGAGACACCAGAGAAGGGAAAAAAAAGTTCAGTGCAACAACTGGGTGTACTTTGAAGAGCCCCTTGTCCTAACCTTGTTTGTCAGTGTAATGGAGAGGCCTATTGTTGAGCGAGAGAGGCTCACTGGCTCTCTGGATGGATGTCCATTGAAATGCCGGATGGAGGGAGTGAGAGAAGGATCCATGGCTTGGCCTCTAGCCTCAACAAAAGCCTCCTTTAATCTTGCACTAGTATAGCATATGCTCAGCTATTTTGCCAAAGGCCATTATTGCGCAATTGCCTTTATTCTCCTTTACCTTTCTAAGGAACAGGCTTGTTTTTTTTTTTTTTTTGTTTTATTTGTTTGTTTCCTATTTTATCTTCAGGTTTGTTTTTTTTTGGGGGGGGGGCAAAGACACCAACACTGCTATCACACTTCTCTGAACTTGGAGCACTAGGGCATATGGTGATCCACCCGCTTAAGCATTCAAAGCACTGTTTATTTGTTTTTGCTTTTGGTGGTGGCTTAGTGGCTTTGTGTGCCTGAGCACATACAAAGTTTTTAGTCAATACGCAGGACACTGTTGATGTAAACAAAACAAACATAAAGCAAGTGTTGTGGTAGAAAGGTGTGCTCACGGTTGTGACAAAAAGTCCTCCCCACCACCACCCCCAAAAAAAAAGTTAAAAAAAAAAAGAACAGAAAAACAAAAACCACACACACACACACACACACACGAAAACAAAACTTGGCAAATGTTGTACTACCTTACTACATCTAGCATACCAGCGGTTAGTAGGAAAAGGTTTTCATTACACTGGAACAAAACATCCCACTACCTGCAAACTTGTTAAAACAGGACATTGCTCAATGTAGTGAAGCAGCTTTCGATTAAGCAGATTGGCTAGTACATATAGCCTACACACACTCTCACACACACACACACACACATACGTTCAAAAGAATAGCACCACTTGGCAAGGAGCCAAAGCTTTTAGAGGGACGCTTGGTTAGCTCCCCAAGGACTTCAGTGCTAAAGGGCTCGGCCCGCATCCCTCCGCCAACCTTCTGCTAATGAAGGGAAGGGTTAGCGTGAGGCCAGAAGGCAGCTAGGCCACATCCACACTCCCCTCAGAGACCTGGTGTTACACCGCAGTCTCTAAAGTAATTATCGGTCTTCGTTATGACATTAAACGCTTTCGTGTTAGACACTAGTGTCCTAAGCTTCGATGGTTATAAATCAAAGTGATGTGTGTGTGAAGACTTCGGGTCATGCATGCTGTTAATTAAGCGGTTATCAACACTAGGTGAGCGTGGTGCGGCCGGCCATCTTATTCGAAATCGGTCTGAACAGAACGCCGCAGCTGGCGCTACGTTACCACAGCTGTGTGACCTCGCTTTCTCCGTTTGCAGTTATTTCCTGGTCTGTTCGGATGGAGCGTATCGCTCTCTGCTGTCTTAATTAAAACCACACGGAATAGAACCATCCATCTGGAGCTGGCAGGAAGAGACAGCTCCAGTGGAAATACTTTAAAGCTGCCACAGTAATAGTGAGGATCTGAGCTCGAAGGTTATTACATATAAAGCAGTAGCTTTGACTAAAAGAATCCAAATTTTGAAAACAAAAACATGTACATGCAAAAACAGTGACTGGAAACCATCACTCTTATTTTTCTTTTCTTATGCATTTCTAAAGAAATCATGCACAATTTCCTGCTGGTTGTTATCTGGTGTTCTGTGTAACAAACACACAACCACCCTTAAGGCCTTACTGTAACTTTTGTACCAGACCTGCCTCAATAACTGGAAGGCTGCAAGTTCTTGCACTAAGTAACTACATATGTGAGAGACTCAGCTACAATACCGAGACCACATGTGTGATGCTTGCTTGTTTGTGATGTTCCACATAGCCAAAATTCATTCTATTAAGTGGGAAAGAGTCCAGTTTTTCTCTTTCATCTATCTGCACATTGCAAGAACTGATATGAAGGAACAATTTGACTTACCGTTATCAAACTCATCTGCTATCTGAAAGGGAAAAACAGTGAGGGACAAGGTCAGGCAATAACAAACAAAAAACGTGTCCGATGTATGCAAGTTAAATTGAGTAATTTAAATTATGATAACACCAAATTTCCTTTATGCACATTAAAACCAGGAAGACAAAACTGCAGTGCAATACAAGCTTTACAAGGCTATATTGTTATGTACATGATTCATTATTATATACATAAATGCTTATTTCACACTGTAGCAATAAAAATAAAGCTAATTGAAACAACCAACTAGACATGAATATCAAAATCAAACCCTTCATGATAGATAGCTCATAGTTAAAACCCCTGCACCAAAGTTAAAGATTCCCAAAATAAACTGTAAACCTGTTGAACAAGCTAATCCATCACACAGTAGGAACAAACTATGGACAAAATAAATGTTGCAAAAAATTAAATATGCACCTGATGCTTTATATTTAAATTGCCAATACAGAAATTCTGAGATAAAAAAAAAAAGCTTCATTGACATAAGCTCCTCCTCCATTTGTACTCTTCAATTAACTGTGCAGTACACACAAATACAACCAAGCTGATTAATATTCATCTGCATCTGCCAGGACGGCCATGGTGTGTGCCCACTCCACCTCTGTGGGGCAGGACAGCCACGTGCTAACTCTATAGCCATGCCTCTGGAGTGCAAGTGAAAACAGGAAACAGCAGTGCCCCATCTGGTCACAAGTTTGGATCTCAAGTGACATGTTTGCAAATAAGTTTGAAGCATTCTGAACAATCTGAGTAAATAGATTGGAAAATTTAGCACTGCAGCTGTATCCATTTACACGTACTAGGAATTTGTCTCAGCATTTGGTCAAAAACTCAACACATTCAACACAACCACATTCTATAACATAGCAGCTAGATTAATTGAAGAGATGCATCCAACAGTCATAACTTATACCCATGTGTATGCTTGCATAATATACGGCTAAATGAATACAAGGTATAATACATATAAGAGATGGCTGCACAGGCGAGTAGCCTGCTGGGCATTGTTGCACCTCTGATGGTGCCAGAGAGCCACTATAATCTCAGAAGAGGTGGTTGGGCAGTCACAGAAACATCTCCCTGCCACCCCAGCAACTGGCCCTCCAAGACAGGAGCTGCCCTTATCTGCCCCCTCTTCCAACTCCTTCAGCGTCTTCCTCAATACCTGCTTCGACATCTCAATTCCATGGAGGAACCGTTGGGTATATGTCCCTACAAATCCTCAACATCCACCTCCACAGGGTAAACTGCCTTCAGCTATGCTTTTCAGCCAAGAGTACTACTTCATCTTCCTTTCAAAGGCTGCCTCCAGTCCCTCCTTCTAAGGAAGTGTGAACCTGACCATTATGATTATTTTGGATAGTGGCCAGAGAAAAGTTGATGTGATTTCAGAGCTGAACTGGAGTTAGTGATTGATGTCCACTCTCAGTTTCCAGTCGCACCCAAGTGGCAGGATAGACTTAGTCTTCATTCTGGTGTTTTGTACTGACCCACCTGCTTTTACAAGGTGGGCCAGTTGCTGTTTCTGTTGTGGAGGACCTTGGTTTACTATCCTACTCTTCCTTTCTAGGACTTATCTGGGATGTCTCCGTTTGCCTAGGACTTGCCAGCATGGTTTTACAACCAGTTAGAATGTGGTGCAGGCAAGCATTTGGGGCATTACAGATGTGACTGCTTGTTTCTGAGTTGTACCATTGGTACAGGTTGCTGGGACTCGGGAGGGTGTCTGGTGGAGACGATGAGGAAGTGGCACCTGGCCTGTGGAATTTTCCTCCAGTCAAATCAGCTTACAGTTATTCCTTCCCATGTTGTCTGGCTTCCCTGTTGATGTCTTAACTTTGTAATGCTTCCTTCATGCCTTAAATTTGTACTGCTCTGCATCCACCTTGATTACTTCTGATACCACCAGCTCAAATCACCTCCTGCCCGCTGAGGATCACATATTTGTTGTTTCCCCATCCCTGTGCTCCTGGACAGGGTCCTGCCAACAATTTCCTGATGTTTCAGCTGGCTACTGGCCTGGTCCATTGATTCTGTTGCCTTTCACCTGTGACTTCTTCAGACCTGCACTTTGGCACTCCTAATGACCTGGTCTGTCGACTCCCTCAGATCCAGAAACAGCCTAGTCTCCTGCTGCTTGTAATCCAGCCACATGAAAGTGAGTGGCAACAGCTAGGTGTTCTTTCTAAACATTTCTACTAAACGTTTCTGCTAAACATTTCAACTGAATGTTTCTGCTTTTAGTTTTTCTTGTGCTCCAGGTCAGAAATCTGTTAACAAAGCTCATTAATTTTTACATACTGAAAAAATCTAAATAGAACATATAGTAAGACTGGCAGTTAGTCTGCTTTCTATATTTTATTAGCAATAAAAGGATACCGATTTACTCCAAAACAGACAATTACAAAAATAAGATTTTGAATGCCCTTCGTTGGCGTAGATGCAGGTTAATAATTTGGCGTATGTAACAAACGCATCTCCACTGATCGTAGTAGTTATGCAGTGAATCTACACTTTGCAGGGGAAACACACAAAGTCCTATAGTTTAAAACGTCTCACGCGTTCTTTTGAAGTTCTCATGTACATGTTTATAGACAACACGTAACACGAATGCGCACAACGTCATCGTTTTCACAGATTCTCGTTTTTGTGCATTTACACGGAGACGATAACGGCATCGTTTTCAAAAACTTGCACTCTGAAACCCGTTTTCAGACCCCAAAACGCCGCTGTCTTGTAAACGGCCCCCCAAGTCTGAGGCAGGAATACACCCTGGATGGGACACCAGTCTATCGTAGAGCACCATGAACACACACCAATGGACAACTTATCTTAGCCAGTCAACCTACAGGCACAGTTTTGGGAGGTGGAAGGAACCTGAAGAACCCAGATAAAACCCACATGGACATGTAAGACATGTGAGAACTGGTCGCTTTGGAGCCTAGTTGTCAAGCTATGAGCATTGAAGAGGCACTAAACTTACATTTTTTTTTTAACCTGTAATGTGGATATTTCTGTAATGGTGAATATGGATCACTTACCAATTCCAGTTATAGCATAATCAACCATTAAGAGGCAAACTAAATCAATTTTCTTAGGTAAAAGATACACATTAAAATGTATCAAAGACAAAGTGCAACCCCAAGGACAAGGAAAGGTACAGTTTTCTTTATTACTTTTTTCCCCTGAGAGAAAGATAAAAATCGATGCAGTGTACCAATGCAGTTTTAAACAGTTCAAACTGCAAGAAAGATTGATAAGGCAATGAAATGTACAGTCATTGCCCAAATCAACTTTGGTTGTGTAAAGTCCAACGTGGATGTATTTCTGCCGTGTTCACATTAGACAGTATGACAATGGCTGGATAAACTGCACACGAAACCTTTCTTCCTCTCCAGACACCTACTGGAGATTTATATATCACACCACTCACAACCACCTTGTGTAAACCTCCATGTACGGTGGACATACTTCCAGTAAACAGAAAAAGTGAAGAATGACAAAAGAACATTAACACTATAGTTTGGGTTAGAGTTGATAAAATAGGAATCATAATTCTTGGTCTTAAAAGTGAGATTATAACTCATTCATTTCACAAATTTTCACTCAGCTTCATTTCAAGTAACTGATTAAATGGTTTATTTGTAATGCAAAAGCCAAAATCCTGCACAAAATAACTGCTATTTAGTAAAAAGCTGTGACCATTTTAGGGAGCCAAGAATGCAGCGAGTCCTCCAAAAGTTAAAAGAAAACCAGGAATATTGATGGCCACTTAAACAATTAGTCATTGCAAGGTTCCTGTTCTTTTGAAAAGCGCCTAATAAGTAACTAATAAAACGCTGCTTGTGTGAGCTTGCGGGAGTTTAATATGAACATATTAAATGATTGAACAAATCTGTGCTAAACAATCTTACTCCCATGGGCATTTTGAATTAAATTCAAGAAATTTTTATTTGCACAGCATTTTCAACAATGGACGAGGTCTCTGAGCAGCTTTACACAGAAACATATAAACACAGGATACAGATTTTAAGTGTGAGAATTTATCCCTATTGAGCAAGCTGGTGGTGATGGTGGCGAGGAAAAACTCCCCAAGATGTTATGAGGAAGAGACCTTGAGAGGAACCCGACACAGAAGGGAACCCATCCTCACAACGGATAGTGTGAAATTAACAGAAAGTTCATTATTATGGTTTTTATATGAAGTTTGTTTTTTGGGCTGACATCTATGGTCACAGATTATGTACACGCTTTTAATATGCTTGTTCTGTGCAGCCCTTGTTTGGAGGGAATAAGCAGTTGACTCTCACTGCTACAGACTGTTAGAAGCACAAATACGCCACCTGCAGGTGAACTGCTGAACTTTAACTTCAAAAGCACATAGTGAAAACAAAGTAGACAAACCACTGAAAAAAGCAACTAAGTTTAAATAAATGTAACAAATCACTGCAATTAAACAGAGTGCACAGCATAAGATTACTAGAATAACGATGTGATTACAACCAACCAAGCAATTATTAGAGATGCACTGATGTATCAGCTGATAAAGGCTATGGGCCATCAGTCGATAGTTTAAAAACATCTGATGATCAGGGCTGATTATATCATGTCAATCAAAAGATGGCAGGAAAACACAGATTTTGTGCTGTGCATAAAGATGATGTCTCTTGTGTGGAATGACGACTGCTAAAATTTTATAAAAGTTGATATATATTACCAGTTTGATATTCAATGAAGTAGAAATTCTTTTGTTTGTGGTGAGTGAAAGTGAGACTAACAGGAGGCTTTTTAGAATTCAGTCAATGTTATTATTGAATTAATAACATTCAATAAATTAAGAAATCTGACTTCAATCTTCAGAATTTAGTTCTTGTGTTAATGTTAATTTGAGTAAATTAGTATCTGTAATTTAGTATCCGCTGAGAATTTAGTATCGGTGCATCTCTAGTTATTATACATACTCATTGTTGTTTTTACATGCTTTCTACAAGAAATAGTATTTTATGCAACAATTTGAACAAATCTTTTACGAAGTCTGTAACTACACAACCAGCACAATGCACGACTGGAGGCTCTATTTCCTGATTACAACAGCAGACTCCTGTGACCAGGACTCAGTTCCTGCTCCCACGCCATCACCTTGAGTCCACCAATTAAAGCCTAGAGGTGTTCAGAGCAGCACTTTCCACACTGGCACACTTCGCATCCAGCTCTCAGCTATCTGTTAGCTTTGTTCTTTCAAGTCTGGCCCAAAAGGCGGACGACAGGAAAGAGTGTCTTTAAAGCAGGCTCCATTCCAATTATACAGGCCACACAAGGATAGCAGCTGGGTGAGAAGTGTGCCCTTCTCACCTCCACACCACTGCGTGACACTGAACAGCCGATTAGCCTTCGGTATGACAAGAAACATGCTGGGAATGGGTGAAGGACCCAAGTGTCCTGAGAATCAAAACAAAGATAGTTCATATAGTTCTTCTGTTCAATCCCAGTAAAGAGTTTAATGCTGGAAAAATGTGTGAACATGAACAAAAGTGCATGAAGATATACAAATAAACATGGTGGGTATCCTACATGAACCAAAATCTGTTATTATGACGATGCAAAAATGGCCAAAAAGATTTTGTGGTAAAAAAAAGGTTCCGCTGTTTACTTGGTGTGATGTCAGTTATCCGTGTGAATCAGGTACATTTGTTAACACCCACAGGCCTGGCACACTCTTTACACGTCTGTTATGAAGTGTTGACAGTTCCCTGCCTTAGAAGTGTGCCCTAACAAGCACGCCTCAGAAACAAAAGAACAGTTGATGCAAACAAAGAGTTGAATACATCTTCCTGTGAACACACCCACGGAGAGCAACTAGCATAGAAAAGCACAACACTAACAAGACCTGATGTTTCATATCCAATGACCTACAATGAAGCTACACAAGCAGTATATCTTGCTTTGGGATTTTGGGAACCAAAACCATTATCAGTGTTAAACTGGAGAAAACACTAGATGTTACATGCGTCTAAATATACCACTAGATGAAGCAAATCAAGACACAAATAAAATTGTGGCAGTATAAATCCAGTATACACCATTACACTGATGTTGGTGATTAAATGTGGGTGCAATTTTCTGTCTACCAGAACAGACTTTTGTTTTATGGCCAGTCAGTATATACTAAAAATTGTATTTCTCTGTATAAACGAGACCCGATCCCCAGACAAACCATCAGTTTAAAAATAAAATAAATAAATGAAATAATAAATTAATTTAATCATTTGTCTATTGAACAGTGATGGGGAATGTTTTCTCATGATTTTCATGATGCTTACATCTCACCCACTCATCACACCCATCAGCTCTTCTATTTAAAGGATTCTACAGTGACTTCCTGGACGAATTTCTTAAAAACACCTGGAAATCTACAACAGTAACAAATGAAACAGCAGCAGCAAATGAAACATCATCAGTAACAAAAGTAAAAAGCAGCATCAGCATCAACATCAGTAACAAAAAGTAACAGCAGTAACAACCACAACAACATCGGTAACAAAATAACAGCAGTAACATCAGTAACAGCAGCAACAAGCACAACCTCAGTAACAACAACATCAGTAACAACTCATTCCAAATTGTTCACTATATGAAAACATAAAATTTAAGAATACTTAAGTTAAAATTTTAGGACTAAATATTAAACGAAACAGCATGCTCATCCTGTGAAACTGGATTCCGTTCCCTTTTTTCCCGCACATCTAATGACCCCCTTAATTAGTGACGCCAAAAGGTCTGGCACATTTCGAATCAGTCTCCTAAACAGTGCAGCCTGAATGACAATTGTGACGTGAAAACACCTCAGAGGAAACCTAAAAAAAAAAACCTTCCCGAACACACACCTAGCTCCTGGCACATGCCACATGTCACAGCAAAGTGTGCACTTTCATTGTAATGTCATTATCCAAAGCAGGCTCTCGTCTCCAGAAGTGTGAACTTTCACCCTGAAAGAGCACAGAATCATTGCATTTTAAAGTGCAGAATAATATAAGCTTTGCATAAAGCATATTAAGAATTTCACATTAGGGTCTACTTAAAGTTAAATACAGAGGTTTCCTGGGGACATCATGAAGAATCACTAGCACAGCTCCAGTCCAACAGCTCACCAGTAAGAAATTTTACTAAAGTGCTTAATATGACATTGTGATACTATTTGATTTCCCAGTTCTGTTAGATTCATTTTATATAAACACGACTCTAAAGCAGTGCTCACTGCAAGATAAATCACAGCAATCTATTGAAGATAGTCCACATTTTCAAATATGCGTTTCATTATAGTGTAGTTTAGTTATTTATTGCAGTTTTCATAGCAATTCACAGACACTTATATGGCAGAAGTTCCAGTTCATGAAAATCAGCCTAATAAGAAAGTTTATCTAAAAGACTCTAGTTTTCTAAGCGTTAATTGTAAATCTGTTCTTTTCATTTTTCTTGTGCAGGTAGAAACATCAAGAAACACAGTGAGAGAGAGAGAGAGAGACACAGAATATGAGAGAATGAGAGTCAGCAAGAGAGAAAATGTGATAGAAAGAGAATGTGAGAGAATGAGAGTGCAGGAATGTCAATGTGAGTGAGTGTGTGAGAGAGGGTGTAAGCAAGAGAAAGAATAGTGCAAGAGAGTGTGAGTGTGTGTGAGCATGAAAGAGAATGTGAGAGAAAATGTGAAAGAGTGTGTGAGAGAGAGTGCACGTGTGTGAGAGCAAATGTGAGAGCAAGAATGAGAGTGTGTGGAAGAGAGAATGTAAGTGTAAGACAGTGTAAGAGTGAGTGAGAAAAATGTGAGAGTGAGTGAGAGAGAATGAGAGTGCAAGAGAGTGAGAGGCAGAGAGAGAATGTGAAAGAGTGAGAGTATGAGGGAGAGCATGAGAGTGAGTGTGTGAGCATGAGTGTGTGTGAGAATGTGAGAGCGTGAAAGAATGTGAGTGTGAGAATGTGTGAAAAAGAAGGTGAAAGCACGAGTGTGAGAGAGCATGAGTGTGTATATGAGAGAGAGAGAGAACGAACGTGAGTGCGCAAGAGAGAATGAGAGTGCGAGAAAGAATATGAGACAAAATGTGAGAAAGACAGAGTGAGTTTGTGTATGTGAGACGGAGTGTGTGTGAGAGAGAGTGAGTGTGTTTTTTGCTTAAATACACGACCTAAAATATCAGTAAGAGCGAAGTTCAGACACTAATTATGATTATTGGAATACTTTCTGAATGTACTAATACATTTAACAGCAGTTCCTTTGGTATCATCAAGTCTTTAAAAAAAAAAAATCTCTGAATATCTCTGTTCCACTCAAACAGTAATAGAAATCAGCGGCCCGCAATGTTATTCATTTAGAAAATCCCCAGACAGGCTGGTCACACACTCTCCTACTGGTGAGAGCTCAGTTCTAGTGAACAAGGTATGAACGAGCACCACAGGCCAATTCAACTCTGAACTCCAGGGACGTCACACTTATTTGAGAAGTGTGCCCTTTCAAGGTGAGCCCTAAACAGACAATCCAGTTGAACAGGATCTCCCACAGCTCCGGGACTGGCTCAGCACTTCACCAGACTTTCCCAGACCAACACCTTCATATGCGAAATAAGTCACACACTCATGAGGAATGCCCTTTGAAGTAGACTCAAAGTGAAATGGATTTGATCTAACTACTATTATACATGTAGACTTTTAACATATTATATATTTAAACATCTCACACTATATATATATCTATCTATCCACCTACATATAGGCAATAGGATTAAAAAAAAATTTTTTTGAAATATTTGTTCATTAACACAAAAAAAATAGCTTAAAGATTTATATCAGTGAAATTCCTAAACCTAGCCAATATGTTTAAAGCATTGACAGGCATACTCAAGATTCTTTAGATACCTTTTTTTTTTTTTAACGCAACATTTATAAATCTTTCATTTATTTGTTACTAAAAGCAGTTACTAAAGATTGAGAATGACAAATGAGTCCCTACAAGATTTCAGCAGAAATGAACGCAAAATCAAGCAAACTCCATAACATTCGGAGGAGATTGCAATTTTTGTAAATGACCACAGATTTGGCCCATGACGGGTCATGTGATAACATCACAACGCGCATTCAGCTGAAACCCTCTTCGATTCACGCGCATCAAACAAGAGTACAGCTAAAAAGTCTCATCTACCAGCAAACATCATGGCAAAAGACAAAACTATGCTGTACAACTGCAATTTTACCAATTCAAGTAGATTTCCGCAAAAAAATATACATTTAAAAAGTAATAAATAACTTTGCAAGTTGCATCCCAAATTTTCAAAAATAGCTGCAGCAAAATCATGCATTTTTGGCAGCAACCATCACAAAAACTGACCTGACTGAATAGTCTAGAGAGCTACAGGGGTTTGTTTACAGTAATGCTCTCAAGGGATCTGGAGGAGATTTTACATCATTTTTATATATATATATATACACACACATACACACACACACACACACATACATACACTAATTTTCGGACTATTGAGTGCACCTGAATATAAGTCGCACCCACTAATTTTAAAAGGAAAAACAAATTTGCAGTAATGCTCTCAAGGGATCTGGAGGAGATTTTACATCATTTTTTATATATATATATATATATATCGAAAATTAGTGTGCGTGTATATATGTATACACACACACCTCACTGTTACAGGTACACACACACACACACACACACACACACTAAC
>JAOUWY010000076.1:16757574-16768302 GCA_025728095.1 Prietella phreatophila | reverse complement strand
ACACACTCTCTCACACACACACACACACACACACACACACACACACACACACACACACACACACACACACACACTCAACGTGCCCATTCACACACCTAAACAATTTAGATATGTCAGTCAGCCTACATGGCATGTCTTTAGCTGGGGGAGGAAATCAGAGCATCCAGAGGAAAGCCCCGAAGCACAGGGAGAACATGCAAGCTCTTCACATGCAGGGCGGAGGCAGGAATCAAACCCCCAACCACGCGGGTGCAAGACAAACATGCTAACCACTAAAATACCGTGCCCATCCCCAATAAGCCATAAATAACATAAGCTTTAAGTAACCCACCATTTCATTTCATTTTTAGTGAGCTTGATGAGAGGAATGGCATGCTTTAACACACTCAGCCTCCTATCTTCTCTCCCAGTGACGACATCATGCTTCTATTATTAAAGGTGTTGCTCTGTTGCATAAATTTCACACAGCAGAAATAGCAGGGGTGCAGTATAACGCTTGCTTGACAAATTTCCACAACCCTTCATTTTAGCTGTCAGATATTATTTGAAGTGTTGGGAAAAGTGCTTGTGGACTGGACTTTATTTGACATTAAAGCTCTTGCTCCTTCCACAGCAAAGGAATCCTGATTCTATCGAGTCTCTCTTTGTGCCCTGCCACATTACAACTCTTCTTAAATAAAAGCTCTCCAGCGAGTCTCGACTTTATTATCTTCATGATAAGTGTGGTGATCTGGCCAAAGCATGTTTGCAAAAAAGGAGGACAAATGAAATCTTTCCATGAACCAGTCCTAAACGTACTTTCTTCTCCCAAAGCACTGCAGGGTGGGGTATGAGATGGATGAGTCATTAAGCTGCCCTCCTACTGTCCTCTCCTTTTCTCCCGGTCTCCTTTCCTATGTCTTTGTGGACTTGTGACCAGCAACTTTACATATTTTTCCTCCTGACGCAGAGGAAGCTGACACTGTACACATACTGACTCAGAGCCTACAGGGGGTCTGTACAACAACACAGAAATCCCTCAACACAGTCAACCTGTGAATGTTTGTTTATGACCTCTCAATGTTCAGATCTAATTACATTGAAATTCATGAGTGTCTGACTCATACACGCTTTCCTGCTAATTAAACCACAGCAGCCCCAGTGGCTGTAGTCACTCTGCCATGTACCAGTGCTCACAGTGTGCTTAATTGTAGATCGTCCACTCACACTCAGTACTCAGCAATATTCTCATGGGCTTTGTAAAAACATCAATATGATTTTTTTTACAATCCTATTTGTAGTGTCCAGATTGCAAATGACATGTAATCAAGTCTGATTTGTTTGTTCAGACTTTGTGGATTTGTGGGTAGACGTTTTAAGGAGAAATCCATTCTGAACAACTTACATATCAATATTTCTAACTACTTTGTGGTCTTCCACAGTGCAATATTTCTTTTATTGACGTTCTGCCCTTGTTTCGAGACTGATGCAGCAGCGCTTTAGTCCTTTAGCACTCTCATTTCCTGCACTCTGCTAATGCATCTGTCAACTTGTCATCTTGTAGATCTCTGCTGTAACTCGGTGCAACCGCATCGTATAACTGCATTGCATATACTTGCTTTGAGTCCAACATTTGCAGCCTCGAAGTAAGCACTAATCAAATTAAGACGTGGAGTACTCCTGTTTTAGCCGCATTATGGACATGTATTACAGACATGTAAACACCTTAATCACATTATTAAAGTCGTGTGAGAGTTTTCACCACATTTTGCGGCAGGACACGATCACACACGGCAGTGGTCAACATTTTACGGTGAACAAGAGAGTACAGCTGCATCCCAAACTGCATACTTTCCTACTATAGGCCTGTAGTGGGGAAAACTACATGTATCTTGGCTACAATATAGACGGTGAGTACACGGTTTGGGACGCAACCCACGGCTTCAAGCAATTGTCTATTTGCATGTACAGCATGACAAATAATTAACTGCACTTAAAGCGTTCGTAAAAAATTTTTTTTATAAAAACACCCAAAACTGTATACCGTACCATGAACTGTATGTTGATGCGTGAAATTCTGGAGGGAACGTTGGACGGCGTGGCGCGGTGACGTAATGACGTGTGCTGTTAATCTAATTATGTTCTATAACATGTAAAACGGGCATGTGACAGAAGTATTCTAAAAGCGACTCATGTAAACACCTTAATCACATTATTATCTTAATAATCAGAGTAAGGTCAATAATTAGATCACTGCTGTCCATGTAAACATAGTCATAGACACGTACACACCTCAATCACACTATTAACGTCGTGTGGGAATACTAAAATAGGAATACTCCACATGTCTTAATTCAGTTTGTGTTTACTTCGAGTATGACTCTAGTCGGATTAAGGTAATCAATAATTGCTGTTTACATGGTAGTTTCTTAATCAGAGTATTGTCTTAATCTGACTAATACTGGATTACTGTTGTCCATGTAACCGTTCTGAGTGTGGCAGACAAGTGCTAATGTCTCACAGAACTAATGAATATACAGCAGCAACCAAGAAATTGACACTAGAATCATTACACAAGTTGCAAATATTTCAATATTAACATATTTAAAGTGTTTCCGAGTGGACTTTTCCTTTTAAGTACTAAAATGGGTGGGCTTTGGTTCTGAATGTATGCAAAACTGAAAAGTTTTTAAACAAAAAATAAGATCCAACATACTTTCTAGACACACATACTCTCCTAACCTGCCTTCGTGCTTGTTTTTGTCCATGTTCTCAGTTCTTGCTTTTGACGTCAAGATGTGCTGCACGCGGAATAACAAAAAAACTCCCACCTGAAATCTGATTAGACTGGGCAGACTGAGCCGCATGTTCAGAAATCCAATGTTAATTAGATTTGACCCTTGCATACAAATGTGGCTAGAATCGGATTGGAAATGGTTGGGTTACATGTGTTATTTCTTTCTTGTTTCAGACTGACAAGCGAGTTTAAATTGGATATGGCGAGAAAAATTTTTATTTTCAGTCTATCTAACAAGCAAAAAAGCTAACTAACAAACTAATTAACTAATGTTCCATAGGTATAGTTTTCAAAATCCAGGTTTTGACCCCTTTCAAAGTCATGAGTCATAATTCATACATTAGAAACATAGTTATGACATGTATTACGTCTGTTTCCACAGATTTACTGTCGGGCCCTTGAGCAAGGCCCTTAACCCTCTCTGCTCCAGGGGCTCCGTATCATGGCTGACCCTGCGCTCTCTCTGACTCCAACATCTTAACATGCTGGGATATGCGAAGAAAAATAATTTCACTGTGCTGTAATGTATCCATTCTCTTAACCCTGTAGTTACAAGTAAATAAATAGTGAAATGGAATGATTTGTTTAGCTAATGTTAGCTGGCTTTTACATCACCACTGGCTTCTGAACATAATCAACATTGCATAAAATGTGTGGGTGTTGTCTAAGCTTATATCACCGATCATCCTTTAGTACAATTGGCTTCTTTTATTACAGTTGGAGCTGAGCATTAGTCAGGCACCTGCCACAATTCATGGGCCCTCACTCTCTGCTTGATTGTTCTTAACATTTCTCCACCTCTTTTACCCCAACCTTCCACCTTGTGCGCTCTCTCTTTTCTACTCTCCCGGTTCTCCTCTCTTTCCCTCCCACACAGCATACAGCTGCCTGGTGCTTCTATTATGCAGTTCATTACTGTCAATTACAGTGACTCACATCTCCAGCTTGGCAGCGCATTCACAGGTGGCTCCTTCCAACAAAGGCACACAGATGCCACACAGAAACACACTCGCTCAACTCCCGTCTCTGTCACGCATGATTAAAAGTACTGATTATAGCCATGGATCACTAGAAATTCTCTGGACATCTATTTCTTGTAGTAAATGGTTATTTCAGTTCAGTTTATAAATCATAACTTTATTCAATTAAAATAAATTAAACACCAGAAGGAAATGGACTACTTGTAGATTGTGGGCATCTACAAGCCAAAGATGGTCTTATACACTCAATAATACTGGGTAGGACCCAGCTTTTGCACACTTAACAGCCTCAATTCTTCATGGCATGGATTCCACAAGGTGTTGGAAATTTTTTTGGACATTCTGCTCCATATTGACAGGATTGCATCAGATTTTTGAGCTGCACATTCATGCTGCGACTCTCCTAGTGACTGGAGAAGCCACTGAACTGAAGTACATTGAACTCATTGTCATGTTTGTGGAACCAGTTTGAGACTTGTGTTTTGTGATGTGGTCAACAATGGTACTCAGATAGTCTGTGGAGATCAAATGATGCTCGATTGGAATTAAGGGGCTCAATGTGAACCAAGAAAACATTTCCCATCATTACATCACCTTCACCAGCATGAACTGTAGACACAAGGCAGGTTGGGTCCATGGATTCATGCTGTTGAGGTCGGTCTATGCAAACTCTTATAAGTGACTTATACATGAGAAACAAGGAGTATCTGAAAAAAACAATCCATCTGGCACCAACATCCATACCACACTTAAAGTCATTGCGATCAAATTTTTTCCTTGCATTAATATTTTTGATGTGAACATGAACTAAATTAACTATCAGCCAGTCATGTGCTTTAGTTGATGTTCACATCAAACATATGAATGCGGAGAAAAAAGTGATCTCAATGACTTTAAGTGTGGTATGGGTGTTGGTGGATGTGGGTCTTGGATAATTGTGTGAATATGCAGGCATTTGCAGGAATATATGCAGGCATTATATATAGTTATATACACTATATAACACTGGACCTTCACACTCAAATGTTGGCCTCCCCAAAGTTATATAAAATGACTTTGTAGGCTGTTGTATTAAGATTTCCCTTCAGTGGAACTAAGGGGGCCAAACATCTTCCAGCATTACAGTGCCCCTGTCATTTAAAAAATTAGCCAGGCAACTTCAGATGTAGGACCGGATGATTTCCAGGGTGTGTTTTGTTTATGAGCTCCAAGAGATGAAAAGTGTGCAGCGTTCAGTTTTTCAATTTGGTTTCAAAGTGAAACGCTTAAGATGGCTGTATGAGCACAGTGCTACAAGTTAATATCCATCCATCCATCCATCTTCTGTACTGTTTATCCTACACAAAGTCATGGAGTAGTCTGGAGCCTATCCCAGAGAACTCTGGCCTCAAGGTAGGAGACACCCTGGATGGGGTGCCAACCCATTACAGGACCCAATCACACACATATTTACACAGACATTCACACACTACAGACAATTTAGAAAGGCTAATCAGCCCACGATGCATGTCTTTGGGGAAAAAAATCTGTGTACCTGGAGGAAACCCAAAAGCTCTGGGAGATTTGTGCGAGCAAACATGCTAACCACTAAGGCACCGTGCACCCACAAGTTAATATCTAATGTCTTTTAATTATTGCTGCAGAAACTGTTCCAAAATATTGTTCATATTCAAAACATATGAATTCAGTGAGCTGGGGACATTACAAAGGAAAGCAAGACTCCTCACAGTCAGGATTGAACCAGAAACCCTGGAGATGTAATCTGGCAACACTTTTTGTACTGATTCAACTTGTTTAAGTTGAGCTAAACTTCTCTATAGCAAAATAAATAGGTAACATATGTATATCCATCTAAGCCATCTAAACACAATGACTGTATGTAATCTGTCTCAGTTCACCCCTTCCTGTCAGCCATTGCTATCTGTGCGTCTGCCTTAATTAGATCTACTAATGATATCAGAGAAGATTGAACTACGGGGACGTCAGGTCCAGACAACTTCTTTCCTCCTCCCTTGTTCAGTCTGGCTGTTCTCTCCATTTAAAGAGAATCAGAGAGCTTTCAGCTATTAGTGTGCCATTAGGACCCTCTCTGTCATTTCCTAAGCAGAGCTGCAAAACTTCAGCTCTGTGATTTGTCAGGCCTAATTTGGTCGATCAGCCTCAGCTCATTAAAACCCATGCGAAGTGTGAGATGCATTTAGCAATACTAATTCCCTCGGATTGAGTGGGGAGAGTATTCAGTTGAACCTCCATAAAACTACTATTGCAAGGGGAAATTGGTCTTCTGGCACATTTATTTTTGTTTTTTTCTTCAATTATTCCATTTCATCCTCTACAATATACTAATATCTTGGACCAATATCAAGAGAGCATGTTTTTGCACATTGTGCATGTGTATTTAAACGTTGGTGTACAAATGCAAACCACCAAGCACATAAACATGTGTTTCAATTTACACCTTGCCCATCTCACCCCATGACCCGTTAGGTATGCCTCATCCCTGAATCATTGTTAGCTACAGTGCTTGTTGTTTTTTAACATGCTTTTTAACAAAGCACTTAGCACTTAGATGATTCATCTGATGCATACACACAATGGTTAGGTCTTGACAGCTTGTTTATTAAAGAAGCGGTGGGGAGATAGTGGTTTCTGCGGAGGGACAAGCCTACTGAACTGTATATTCTGATGGAGAGGAGAAACACAATATTTTCTGGATGGCTCAAATGTCATGAGAAACAAGAGTGTTGCAGGGAGCATTTAGCTGCACATAGGCCTATGTCTAGTGTAAAGCCGCTCTACTGGCCTCCAAATGCAGACAAGGACTCAGCAGACACATGACCATCCAATATCTCATCGACCTCTAAAGACCTATAAGATTCAACAACTGCACATTTGGTGACTTGTCATCTCTTTGCACCAGTAGTCAAGCAGTGGAGGCTGAAATGGGCAAATATAGCTCTGGTTAATATTTACTAGGGATGCATCTGTACTGGTCTAATACTTACTGTGGAGTTTTTTGTACTATAATAATACCAGCATAAGATACCACATGATACAGTCATGCCAGCCTAGTGTACAGGAAATGACAGTGATCTGAATGTATTTCATGTTTAATCATGGAAATCAGAGCAAAGCAGACTGTTCTACATGGGGAAAAAAAGAGAAGCTACTACAGATTCTTCCTACTATACAATGAACCGGTTAAAAGGTCTAATGGCATTTCAATGGTATCTTAAATAGAGAGTGTGGTCATTAAAATGAGCACAAGATGTTAATTGCTATCAGCACATTAGAGCAACCAACATAAACAGAGATAAATAAAATGTTCCATGATGCCCCTGATTGCTTAATACTAAGTAGGTTTGAGGGTGAAAATGGTATTTACTTGGAAGTCAAACTTGAAATTCAGCCCAACCATGAAAGTTGCATGTGATTCTTTTTTCATCCAGTTTTTTCCTTTTCTCAGTGTGATGTAGCAGAGTTACCAGATAACTCTTATTTGGCCTGATTGAATCATAATTTTTTCAGTATGATTTCTGTTTCCTGTTTATGTTTGGGCACATTTCTATGCACACATCAATGAAAATATAAGATAAGATAATACTTTATTAATCCCCAGATGGAGATTTAGGGTGTAACAGCAGCAGCAAAAAAAGAAAAAGAGGAGATAAAAGAGATAGTAAGAAGCACAATACAGGGATATATAAAGAGTATATACAAGATGTATAAATATGTATAGGCATATGTGCAAACTCTGTGTGTGTGTGATTGTGTGTGTGTGTGTGTGTTTGTCTATACATGTGTTTACATATGAGCAGTATATACAGCAAACAACAGTGTACAGTCCCACTATACAAATATAGGATAGAATGAATCAAAGAAGCAGCTTTAGTGTTGCATGGCCAGCAATAGAAGAGCTGTTCGCATCATAAAACTGATTATGCAGTCGGCCAGTGCCTTGGTTGCTCCAAGATATCAGCAGCATCCATCATGTTGGAAGACAGCGGCCTGACTTTATCCCACCGTCACAACAGATGCAAATTTCATGAGTGGCCTTTGAGACGCATTAAACATCATCACTGCTATTTATCGGAAATTTAACAAGATTGCCTGTTGTCCTATTAAGAAGTGTGGCTACTCTGGATTGACACAATGGTATTAAAATCTTTCTTTTAGTCAGTGGGGACTGTTTGAGGCTGACCTGGGTTTGTGGACCCTGCAGGGCCAAGCAGAAGTTGTAGTGCTAACATGTTGTTTGTCCTGTTTCTGCTACTGAAATATTTACCACAGCTTCAGCATCAGCCTGTAATCGTGTTGCCAGTGGTAATTGTGTTTTGCACCCCGCACCATTTTTATCAGTCTGGGGCAGCTGTCTGAAAAAGCCACCTTCTCGGAGAAAACAAAGCTTTCACAAAAAATACATTTCTAGTCATGTTCATCGAAAGCAGAGGCCCATTGGGATTACCTGGGGTGAATTACAGCCCAGTACAGTAGATTGTTGCAAGTGTGGTCACCAGTCAGTTTACTGTTTATCCTCTTACCTACCTCTGTCCCATCCATCTTTTCTTCTCTTCCACTCTCAGGTGCTATTGAGGCTTGCCTGGGCCACATGCTGAAGCGCAGAGCTGCAGGCTTCCTCCGCAGTGATAAGATTGCTGCCCTCTTCACCAAGATCGGAAAGGTGTACACCGCCGCCGAAGAGGTGTGCCGTAAGGTCCAGGAGCAGCTGCAGCAACAGGCTGACATCACCAGGTCTGTGCTTTCACATTTGAATCCCTCTGCACTTGACTTGCCATGGACGTGTGAAGTTGGAACTCTAAATGATGTCATTTTCGATCTTCTTTGTGTTGAAGCTACAAAGTGGGGAAAGTCAAACATGGACACCTCCATGTTCGTCTTTTGTTAGCAACAGGCTAGCAACAGATAATTGTGATGAGTGATGAATTGTATGTAGTCATTGTTATAGATGTATGATTGAGCTAAAGCAACTGCTAGTCTATAGCGTATAACTCATTTAAAGCTCAGAGGTGCTCCTTTGTTTACTGTTCATGTTGTGAGCAGCCAGTTAGTTTGATGTCACTTGCTGATGTCATGGTTGAGGAAACTGTCCCAAGTTCCTGATTAGGAATTCCGAGTTGAATTGAGTTGAGTGGGTGTTTTCTTTGTTTTTTTTTCCTAGAAGGTTGGAAATTACAAGTTATGACCTTAACTCGAGTGCATGACAAGAATATATGTCAGGTTTGGCTCACTACAGTCATTCCACTTAGCCGAACTTGTTACGCCCAGCTGTTACGAGATATTAATCAATGTTTATGGCTGAAAATCTATGCATGAAATTGGAAAGACCACAGAGCTGTTTGGTGGGTCCCTGAACAGCCTTTTCAGCTTTCTGCTGTAAGTGAGAGATGGTTTGTGTGGATGAAACCGGCTTCACTCTGCTTCTTATTTGTCCATTAATTCTCCATTAGCAGACCCACATGGCATGTGTAGCACAAATGGCTTCTGCATAAAGGGGAGAAATCTCTAGGTGACTGTAAAGGAGTGGCACACACAGCCTTTGTCTCCTGTGCGTATCTATAACCGTGCAAAACACAGAGTTTCATCTTGCACTCAGCGACGCTTCGACACTCGGCCTTAATGTAGTGCATCTCTTATTCGTTTCCACTCCACTGAGGCCCCAGTTGCTCAATTACTCCAATTGCCATGGCAACATTACAGCATCATGATCGCTAGAACAAAGGACAAACTTGCTCATTATAGGATATCTGTGAGATAATGATTAAGGTTTTGGTTGATTGCAGAATGAAAGGTTATTACGAAGTACACCAAGGACTCAAATGGATTTGTGATGGCGAGATGGTTATTGCACTCGTGGCGTGCTCGGGCATCATTGTTTTCTGAATTCGCTTGTCATCTTTCTTTTACAGTGGCACTTGGAGCTCTGAAATCTAATTAGGCTGCATCAGCCGATAGAAGCCACTCGGTGGAGCCCCATCCCTCTGTGCGGACCAGATCTAATTTGGTTGATCCATTCTGGGTTTAAATTATGTTAGCTGGATGTTGCTGGGAGATAAAAGAGAGGTGGACCTTTGGCTCATCAGCAACAGTGGGAATATGCCCCACCCTCTCCTAGAAAGGGCTTCTCTAATCACAAAGATGACAAGTTAAGGGTGATATAGGCTGCTTGTCGATTTGTACTATGTACCATCATAAAATATTTGGACTTGTATGTAATTCAGTTGCTGGTTGTAAATGTATTTTATCTGTACATTTCAAATAATGGTATATGTAGTGTGTTGGATCTTCAGTACCCTCCTTTCCTATAGGAGAATCTGACTTAAACTGTACTAATCAGTTTAGACTAAATAGGTCCTGTCTTGTGGTCCTCATACTGTATCTTTATATAGGTTAGGATCAATCACAGTAGATGGGTTTGTTGAAAATCGAGAGCAACATGCACAAGCACTTCTAAAGAGAACAATATTTAGACGTGTCCTATAGTGTCCTTTCTTCATTCATTTAACCTGTCATTGAGCAGCACTAAGGTGGCAACTTGTTTGGCATAAAAACCAGATTAAGCTTAATACAATTTCCTTTCATTCCATCCATTTTCAGTACAGCTTATCCTACACAGGGTCGCAGGGATCCTGTGGGACTTGAGGCATGAGGCAGTGGACACCCTAGATGGGGTGACATCCCATCGCAGGGCACAATCGCACACACACTAATAATTTGGGATAATTTGGGAAATGCCAATAAACCTACAATGCATGTTTTTGGACTGGGGGAGGAAACCTTATAAAAAAAAAACCAAAAAAAAAACCACATGTACATAAGTTTTCACAGCCTTTGCCATGACACTTAAACTTGTGCTCAGGTGCATCCAACTTGATTAGAGTCCACCTGTGGTAAATTCAGTTGATTGGACATGATTTGGAAAGGCACACACCTGTCTATATAAGGTCCCACAGT
>JAOUWY010000076.1:16694955-16711165 GCA_025728095.1 Prietella phreatophila | reverse complement strand
TATATATTAATGAAATGTATGTGTTAGAAAATAATAGATGTATGTCTAGCACTGTTTGTCTTTAATATCAGTCAGAAACACATTTCTACTCTTGTCTGAATAACTCTAGTAAGTTTAATAATTAAATACACAGAATGGCATTTTAAAAAAGACATTTTATATTGATATTTAACTTTATTAATAAAATAGTGTGTTGTTCAATTAGCATGTTTTTGTGTTTTGATTTGGTACTGAAATTGGTACCGACTGCACATGAGGGTACTCAGCATAAGTCAAAGGTGCCTCAGAGACATAAAATCCCATCTCTAAGATTTTTTTTTCTTTTGTAAGTATAGAACCTATTGCAAATTTCAGTGCAAGTACAAAAAAACTCCAAAAAACATAAGTTTATATATAACTTTGGGGTTGTGATCTTGATCTTGAGATCGGGTCACAAGAGATATTTCCCAACCGTTACTTATAATGTAGTTTTTACGCAATATTTAATTATAGTTATTAAGCTCTTCTTAATAACACCAGACAGCAGTGGAGCCGTGTCACGCTGTCATGTAAATCAAAGTGGCCTTTAGACACCAGCATCGATCAGAGCAGCAATTTAAAATAAATTTTTTTTTGTGTTACATGGTCATGGTTTATAGATTAGAAAACACTACAAAATATAATACTGACGCTATTTTAGTCCTACTGTAACAGTGTGGAAAAACTGCCACAGGGCACAGATGTGAAAATTTCGCTGGCTTTATGAATTTTAAACAATCATAAACAGTGATAATGGCATGTTTATAACATTTACAGACATTCACGCATTATATTTACTGAACGAGAGCACAGAAATGGCTGCTCTGCAATGTTGGTGTAAGACAGACTTCACGCTCGTGAAAATTGGAGTCACAAGAATCTGGGGCCCTAAAATTGGGGTCAGAGGCCAATAACAGTTGAGAACCCCTGGTTTATTCATATACTTAGCTTGTTCTTCAAACGGCGTGCTAATGTCCTAATGAGAATTCACAAAGCACTGCTTTTACAATGATGACATTTTTGCCACTTGCATTCACAGTATGCAGCATATTCTGTGTATCTCAGGCTCAAACGCATGCTACTAAATGATAGGAACTTCATGTACATGCTAAAAATTAAAAACAGAATGAGATTCTGTTAAGAGTGGAGCTTGGGAGACCCTACTAGTAAATTTCAGGCTTTCAAGTATTCACTAGGTTTAGCACATAATTCGAATTCTCCGACATGGCCTGTAGTCACCACTTTAATAGCACTTCATAACATCATTAATGATCATGGATATACAAGAAGTGGCATTTTTTCCTCAGTGATGACTCAACAGGACTCATCAGTAGGTTGTGAGCTCAAATCCTCCACTAATGGGCAAGGACCATTAAGACCATGTAAGTCACTTTTGAATATGTGTAAGTAAATGTAGAGTCTCGGAAACATGAATGAATGGTTGATTGGCATCCCATTTCAATTTCACTGCTAGTGACCCGAGAGTTAGTGTTCACTGGTTTTCACAATTTTACACAATACTGTGCCTATATTTACAAGAATGGCAAACCATCAATGTTATTATATGTATATAGTATATGTATAAGGGGCAGTGGTTCCTTGGCAGTTAAGGCTCTGGGTTAATGATCGGAAGGTCGGGGTCCAAGCCACAGCACTTCCAAGCTGCCACTGTTGGACCCTTGAGCAAGGCCCTTAACCTTGTCTACTCCAGGGTTGCTATATCATAGCTGACCCTGCGCTCTGACCCCAACCTCCTGACATGCTGGGGTATGTGAAGAAATTTTTGTTTTCTGTGCTGTAATGTATATGTGATCAATAAAGACTCATTATTATATGTATTATATTTATGAGAGTATAACGGAAAGCAAATGTGCAGTGTTTTTTTTTTATTTTATTTTTTTTATGGCCAAGCACTCACCCTTCTAGTATTGTCAAGGACACGTGGATCAGGGCGACCATAGTTGGGTGGGTTAGCATGGGGGTCGTAGCCTAGTCTGGCGAGCATTGGCGCGATGACAGGCATGTCCTTCAGTACATCCGCCGGGATTTTCCCCACCCACTTGGACAATGCCTCCACGTTGACTGGCTTGATCACTTGGTCCGTGGAGCGCTCCACCCTATGAGGACACAACAACCTCTGGGATTAGCACCGACACGTCATCATTCCTCATAATACAACCAGCTGCTGAATTAGCTCTAAATGCATCATAAGATACAATGAAATAATGCTCCAGGCCTTCCTCCATTTACAGTGGCACGTAAAATGGTTCAAATGAACAACATTTCACTTGCTGAGATCATCTCCTCCGTTGCCACGCATCATGTTTCATTGGCCACATAATGTTTGGATTTCATTAAGATAATGACAATGGCAGTAATGGTTCTATTAAAGACAGAGTCCCAATAAATCTCCTTAACCAGCCAATTATAGTGCACTAATCACATGCTAAAGGAGACTGCAGTGAAGCAGCATAAATAATGAAATAATAACCTGCAGGTTAATTAGTATGATTGCAAGTGATGTAATTCACATCAAACCCACATCATGTGTAAGTATGCAATTTTTTAATGTTATGTTAAAGTTTCCACATAGCTTGAACAAAACAACATTGTTACTATGGTTCTCACTTTAACTTGAAATCTTTTAGGAACAAATTCACGAGCAGATTCAAAATGAATAATGCATTATGTCACACCCATGCTAAATTATTGATCTCTTAAATTATTGATCACAATATCAGCGTTCAGTTAATATCAATACTCTTAGCACTTAGAGGACATTAAACAGTTATCCAGGCTTAAGAGAGGTGATCAAATGATCACACGACATATTGCACAAGGTTTTTTGGTTTTTCTTCCAAAGAATATTGAAAGCCTGAAGTCTTCCTCAAACTGAGTGCTTTCTCTATTTTATTAAAACTATTTTTGGGTTTGTACACAGCAAACATTTTTTGTTTTTGTAACGGTATTGAAACAACTTTGCATGCCCTTAAAACAAAAATGAAAATAAAGACCGTTATATTTTACAGCAAAGTCATTTAGTGTGTTTGTTTTCACAGATGTTCCTTCATTACATTAATATCAAAATGGTCTTCTAGTGTATAGAGATCAAAAAATGGAAATTCTGTCTGTTTTGGAGGTGCCGACTTTCAGCGTTGAATTTATTTCTGATGTCACACTCCACAGTGGGTAATGGCTCATATGAACGTAGACACTCTGGTATTTTATTTTTACGTAGACACTAGGTTTTTTAACCTAGCCTACCAGGTATAATGTTCTACTTTTATTATGGGAGATGTATATAGTGTTTTACTATGAAAAAAGCTTTAGCCTTGGGTTAACTTAGTTAGTTCATAACTGTTGCTACGGTTATGCCTGTCGTCTACACTTGATCATATACACAACAAAACGGAGACTGAATCTCAAGCTTTGCTGGCTTTGTTGTCATTCTTAGCAGCCATTGTACAGTTAAATTCTGTAATTTATAATACTGCAGCTGTGTACATGTGCAAGAGGCAAGCAATGATTAGAGAAATCGGCAACAAATCTCATTTCAAGCGGTGTAAGCCCTTCATGAAACTCTGGTTTTTGTGCCTGCCAGTGACTAGCAATCAACTTCCTGTTTACACTTGTATGCACATGCCCAGTGCGCATGAATGGTCATGTGACATGCGTATTAAGTTGTGTAGTGTGGACGGAGATCGTTTCTGAAACACAGCAGAAACGCCAGTGTGGATGAGGATCGTTTTCATTTTAAAACGCCATTTTACAACGAAAACGCACGGGTGTAAACAGGGCCTGAGACACCATACTCTACATACAGAAACCCAACAGCGTCCTAAGTAATCATATAACAGGCTTGTGGCAATTAAATAATGAATTTGTTAATACTGAATAAAAATGTCAGATAAGTCGATTTCCATTCAGCTGGTGGAATGGGACGCCAGTGTACTGCAAGAAAGAGTTAAGATATTAATAGTGAAAACATTCTTTTTTTTAAATAGTGAAAACGATGCATGTGTTCCTGAATGCATTATAAAAATGATCTCATAAGTTGCCAAAACTTTGCATTTATAACTGCCTCCAGTCTCTTTCCTATTTTCTGAACAGCATATGGATTCTCTGGGTTGTAATATTCTGCCCCCCAGTAACTCACCAATTTAGGGTATTGTTTTATACTGTAGGGTGATATATTTTAAGTCTAGTTTTTTAGTAGATTTTTTAAAATAGCTTTATCTAATCTCAGACTTTGTGCAACCTTAAACCAGGGGAAACTAACCAAATCCAAATGGTCTTCAATATTAGTTAACTATTTTAACCAGCCAATTCTCAGAATCATCAAGAACCGTGTGTACACAGTACAAATATTGTATATTTGTCTCTTTCACTGGAAATTTTCCAGTGAATTCTTAACTTTCCATTGGCTTTGAACCACTGGGAATGGGGAAAGCTCTTAAGAAGAATGCTATGCATTAATGACATCTCCCTCCCCTCTCACTTTCACTGTTTTTGGAGCAAACATTAGTCGAGGCCTCCTTTGTTATTCCCCCTGTAGAGGCGACTAGAAGCAGATGGGAAACAGATTACTACAGTCAATCCCCGTCTGTAGTCGAGGGTCTGGGAATCTCCAGCAAGCCCTGACTTTCTACATCAGAGAGCTGCATGGATAAAGTGCCAAGTGTCCACCAGGACAGGAGCTCTAATACGACATGGCCAGAAGGATTTTTTTCTTCTTCAGCTTTTTTATTTCTACTGAGCCTGCTGTGAAAAGGGTAAGGCCTCTAGTGTGACTCACACTGCCATGTGTGTTTGAGTTTAGAAGCGTACGAGTGTACAGTATGGCCCAGGAGCAAGTATGACTGCCTGAGTCGTCACGTCTCCTTAGGCATCTTTTACACTCTCAGAGTTGCCCAGAATTAGAGTGAGAGCAAATCTCTTCCCATAGACAGTCTGTTCCTCCCCCACAAACAGAGTAGATTATGGTCAGACTATCAAAAACACTGGCGTTGCTTCCTTACATAACTTCATGATTACTTGGCCAGTTTCAGGCTCTCCCTTTCACGGGAAGGAGCTAGTGTTTAGCTTTACTGAGTAGATCCACACTGTACACTACTTAGAGTTAGAGACCCAGCCTTCTCCCCAGACACTGGGCAGTCCATTTACACTAGAAACAAGTGGTGCTTTACGTGTTGGACTCCCTGGCCAATACAACGCTTTACTTCAATAATCCATCTATGTCTGAATTGCACATCGGCACTTATTACATGATTAATAGGCCTATTTCTGTCTAAAGACAGATGGAATTGCTTTTCCCCCACTTTTTTTTTTAAGAAGACTGTAGCTCAAGATATTTTCCACTAATGGAAGCTGGCACTAAGTTTCACTCTAAAGTGATGCACTCTCAAGAAATGAAAAAATAAAAAATAAATGCCAGAGATGCGCAAGTGTGACGAAGAGGTAAAGACGAACCAGTCAGCCTCTTGCTGATGAGTCATGCCATTCTCTAGAAAAAGAACATCTTCTGTCATCTGCTGTTGCCATGGCCAACTAATGGAGAGCCGACATGGCTTCAATACACTTATGCAAATTGGCATGAATATATAAAACTTCAAAGACACCCTTTGAGGTGGCATCTGAAAACATTTACAATTCAAAAGCTGTCATTATAAAAGGATGGCTACTGACAGATCTGCAGATTAGAGGTTCCAGATGTTCTATTCTGCACTAATGTCTAAATACAACAGTTTTTAATAGGCATGCACTAATACCATTTTTCAGTCCATTTTTTGTACTAGTTTATACTTATCCCGATACTGACACTGACCGTATTCCTAGTATACTAATACTAGTATAGTATCCTGGTATATTAAGCAATCAGGTGTGTTAAGAAACATTTCATTTTGTTCTTTTCATGTTGATCGCTGTCATGTGCCACTTGCAATGAACTCCTCATATCGAGTTTTATGTTTAAGATGTTAAATGCCATAACATGCTATACCAGTATTTGTATCAATACATCCCTAGTTCTTATGGTTCAGCAGAAATGATAAAAGTTATCTTAAAAGTTAAAAGTTAAGTCAGAACTGATAAGTTTTGTAGATTCACATTCTCATGGGCTGGCCAAAGTAGGCAAGATCAATCTTCATCCCCTCCACTCATAGCCCATGTGTGCAGAAGTGCTTTTAGAAAACACAAATCCCCAACGTGTCTGAGAACAGTGCTGGTAAAGAAAGAGGAATAATTTAACACATCTAAAGATGTCCATTTCTCCAGCAAGAGCCATAAGGCCTCTTAATATGGAGATCAATACAGAGATATGGAGAATAAAATAATAAAAAAACAATACTAAAATCGCTCGGGTGTGTTAGAGCAGGCACAAGACTAAACTGTGCGGTCCATTTCAAAGCAGTTTTGTTAGCCATGCCAACACGAAACTACAGCAGCCAACACTCTCTTTTTCTAGACTAAAGAATAAGCAACTCAAAAGCAAACACTTGCAAAACTCATACGGTTTTTTTAAAAACATGTGAAGTTCTTCCTCACAGAGCTCTGCTTAATAGCCTCTGCCTGTTTGTTAATTATTCATGATGAACTCTAGTGCTTTTCTGCAGGGTAGTGTTTTCCTAAAGTCAGATAAGAGAAATCCACAGCTGCATCGCACTCATTAATGGCCAGAGCACTGCCAAAAGTCACCTTAAAAACATGAACATGTAATGGATCTTAATAGTCATGTCCTGGTTTTAGTGACTCTGGGCTTGGATTATGTGGTGCACCATAGATAGAGACCTGGGCACTATTCTGGCAGGTGCTGTGGGCCAAATTTAATGGATGGCTTTCTGTAAGTGCCCTCTGGGAGTCTGGGTGGGGTTCCGTGTTCATTGTGAGCCATTAGAGCCCTGTATGCCCCCCTCCTCCACATAAAATCATATCAGTGCCTCTTCTGAAAATGAGCTATGGTGCCTCAGTTCTGCTGGAAAACTGTAGCATGATTGAGGCTTGAGTGGGCATGTTATACTGACTGCCTTGTAAAAGCTGGAGGGTCACCTTAGGCACAGTGTACACTGGAGCTCTGCTGAAGAACTTTGTGTGGTACAAATTATATACCAGTGGGAAACCCAGCACACGCCATGCTTTTGCTGCCAGAATATTCCAGACCTGCCAACCCCACAGAGGAATAATGCATATTCCCACAGAAAGTTGTGGGATCTGCCATAATTAATTTGCGCCGACATTTTCCCGGCTATGTCACGCTCGACATATTTTTTTCCAACGAATACAACTTTATGACCATTTTTGGATGAAAATGCTCAGTGGCTGAACTTCAGTGCGATGCTAATGAATAATATAATAGTAGGATACATTTTATGTCGTATTTGTGAAATAAAAACATTCTCAATTTACCTTGACAGATAGCAAGGGCACTATGTTAGTGCATCTTTCATGAGGAAAAAAGAAAAAAAATGCGTTTTGTGTATTTTTGAGTGATAATTCATTACAGTGTTAAAATTCAAAGCTCCTATGCAAAATGCATAAAGTGCTGCTATTCCATGTCTCCTGTCAATCACTGGTAGCCTTGTATTCAGTAAAACACCACACCTCATGCTCTTTTCCAGCAGCACTACTGACATCAGTTTGGTCATGTCATGTGTCCAGGGCTAGTTTGTGGCTTTGGACACTACATTACGTCCCTTTTTATTAATATTTGATTGGAATCAATATGTTGAAGAACAACATGCATATATGGTCAAAGGTTGAGGCACCATCTGGTATCCAGATGATTCAGAAAGCCCTCTTCATCCATTGTGCTCCATCCACCATCCCTTTTTCCACAATATCCCTAAATGAACAAACCTACAGGACAGGTTTAGAATGCGGAGTTGAGGGACTGTCTGGGAATGAACAAGTATAGCAGTGTTTGGCAGGCCTACAATGGCTTTTAGTAGACCACCAAAAATTTGATTCAGAAGCAAAAACCCATAGAAACTGAAAGATGGCCCTTGCTAATTTTACCAAGTCTAAAGCGCTTTAAGTGTTTTTAGAAGCACTCAAAGCACAAAAACTCTGCCTCAGGACACGGGGGAAATTACAGAACATACGCACCTGGTTATAGTCATACTCAATGTAAGTGTTTTGGTGCATTCACATGAATGAATATCACAGTACAGTCCAAATCATGATAAACATTTAACAAGAGTAAGCCAACTGAAAAAGGTACAGATAAAGAAAGAAGCGAGAGCTTTCAAGTTAGAACTGTTGACTTACAGGATATTAATAAAAAATGGGGGGGAGGGGTGGATTTCCAAGTCAATTTAGAAAAAAACATTTTTTTATGTCATACATTGATCAACAATCCCGATGTTCTACAAATTAAAATATATGAATATATATAAAATACGATTTTCACCTAAACTGAGGAATGTATATACTATAGATCTTCATTCAAATGCAAGTTATATATACATAATTTGATCCAAAGTTATGTGTAGATGACGACTGAGGTTGTAGTGTCAACGCTACAATACCAACGAACTTGGAATGCATGTCCACTCAGAGTGTTCAGTATAGTCATGCTGCTTGTGTTTTTAGTGAGTTTTAAATTATTTCCAAAACATCATTCAAAAGGTCATTACTGAATGGACAGCGGGTTTGTGGCCGCAGTAAAGTTGCTCAGCATTTGATATTTGCCAGACATTCAGCAGCACAGACTCTTGTTAAAACAGAACGTGCACACATCAGTCAAGCTGATATATATTGTCTTTACTCATCTTCTGTCTTCTAATTTCTCCCCAGAAATTAAGATCTACAAACTGTCCAGTTTAGGACATTAAAAGGAACTAAACTAAAAAAAAATAGAAAAAAGGTTTTATTAAAGTTTCTCCCTTGTTTACTGTGCATGTTTTCATTTTTATAGACTGATTCTGAACAAATCAGTTTACTCTATTCTGACTTGAGGCAGATACATCAACGTCTTTCATTCCGACTGAGTTGTGTTACTAAGGTATAATTAGGTTGCATGAAAACATAGCTAAAGTTTCTACAGTTATTAGATAAAACGATTATAAATATATATATTAATTAAAATAATGGAGAAAGTCCTTGCCAACTGATGAAGAAGAAGTGTCACCTAGATGAAGATGGGTTCCCTTTTGAGTCCGGTTCCTCTCAAGGTTTCTTCCTCATATTGTCTCAGGGGTTTTTCCTTGCAACCATCAACTCTGGTTTGCTCATTAGGGATGAACTCATAAATATGAAATTTTACAGCTTGAATGTATATATTTCTATAAAGCTGCTTTGTGACAATGTCCATTGTTAAAAGTGTTTTATAAAATAAAATTGAACTGAACTGAAGAGTAGTGTGAAAGTCAGGCATCCGGTGTCATATTGCAATTTCCCCCAGAGGATGTTACAGCACGGCATACAAACCACTGTTTATCCAGAAACTCAAAATCAAGTAGTAACGTTCTCATTAACGCATACAACCCAGATCTGCACAACTAGCACAAGCTACAAAGGTCAGGAATGCAGTTGCGAGGCCTATCTATGCCAGGCAAATAATATGTAAAAAAAAAAAAGTAACAAAACGTGTGTAGTGCTCCTTGTTACAATTCCCAACTGCTCCAGTCTACTTCTTTGGCTTGGTTATATAGTGAAAAACAAGCACACAGGTTCAAAGGTTACTTGGCAACTTTCCCATGAAATTCTGCCCATTTACATAAAATTGCTGCAAAATCTCATTGCCAAGGAAATTCATTCATGCACGAGGTTTGGTGTGTGACAGACTTTTAAGGTAATCTATTCCTCCATTAAGTGACATAATTTTTCATCAAATACAGTAAATCACTTCCAGGAACTTGATCCTTCTTGGAATAAGCTACTGGCCTTCACACAAACTATTCTCTTAGTCTTTGTTATTTCCTGACACCCCCCTCCCCCCACTCCTATTCCAGAATTGGACTGGTCATGCTTGCTTGGCCCTGAAGCAAGTTAAGCAATTTAAGTCCAACTTTGGCAGACTGAAAATGATGAGGAGTTAAGAGGCTGGATAGATGGTATTACTACACTTATTCTGTTTTTGTCCTCTGCAAGTTAGTTGAATAAATAGAAGGCAACTCTAGGGACAGTTGGCAAGTGTAGCATGCTAGCTAACCACCACCTGCCTATAAAAAACGTCCATGTACAAAAACTTTCTTATACACAGGTCTTAATTTAATCCCCTTAATTTAATTGAGTTAGGAAAGCTTTAATTCCATTCACAAGCTAAATAATCATCTCTGGTGTTTCTAGGAGATCCACAGTTAAATGCTAAGCCACTGAAAACATCACGCTGCAACAAGATGGAGAACTTGGCCTAATCACTATTCTTCTGCTTGCACCTATTTGCCAACGACTCAAGTCCAAAGTCCCAACCCTTATCCCTGGTATGCTTACAGCTAAATCCATTTCAAATCCACAGATTAAAAAAGAAATGTTCCCGACTGACCATTTCAGATTTGCTTCATAATTTCATAATAAATTGTGTGCAAAATTTCAGGTTTGTATCTGCATTCGTTTCTGAGATCTAAGGGCTTAAATAAGAGGCCACAGTCCTAATTTTACCATAAAAATGAGTGCTACAGAAAAAGTAGCAAATTCTCATTTACAGTATTACATACGGTATGACTCATGCTAAACGTGTGAAATTGTCAGGGTTTTTTTTTTTGGTCTAGTTTGAGGGTGTCTTTAACGTCTAAAATAGACATGTAATGAATGTCCTACAAAATCAGTATATGACAATAACTGGTGTAATGGATATGTGTAGCATTTTCATGTCCAATATGAATAAGCATATGCATTTAAAGCCTCTATATCTCAGAAACGACTGCAGATACAAGCCTGAAATTCTGCACACTATTTATTGTGAATGGTGAGATTATTTTCAGAAAAAATATTAAACAAATCTGAGAAAGTATGAAGTAAATCTCAGTTGGGAGGCCTCCATTGATTTCACATGGATTACACTTTTGTTGCCAAAGTAGTAGATATTTTAAATTAAATTAACATACACACTTAAGGTTAGTGTTAAATTACCAAATGTCACTGAAACATTTTCACAGATCTTTTTAATGATGAGTTTTGAAGATGAGCTGGCTATTGAAATATTCCACAAATTTCGTTTTTAAATCCAATAAAATGGTAGGCTGTTTGCTGAGACCTTAATGAAGCTACAAACCCCAATGTAGGGCACAAGAAAAAACTGTTACATCCTGCCCTACAAGACACCATGTGTGTTAAAGTCTCTGAACAAATATTAAACAAATAAACTTTTCAGGCTTTTCTACTTTGGTAATAAATAAATAAAAAATAAATAAATTACCTTCAAAACTGCAACCTGTTCACACCTAGTTACAAAGAAAGTGTGCTTACATGCTTTTTATATGAGTAAAATGCATCTGCTTAATCCTGTGCCAAGGAGTTCTGCTGCGGGCCTGTACCAACATGTTTTAACAGTATCAGGAATTCCCTTAACTCTCACAGATAACAATCAGATAATGGGGATCTTCTAAACAGAACTGCACTTTTCATTTTTACTTCTCAATTTAGCAACTAAACAACAGACGGGCATGCAGTCCAACATTTAGGACATGCCACAAAAAAAAAAGACACCAGGCACATATTCAGTTATTTAAAGAGGCTAAGTGTTGAAATAAAAAGAACAGGAGCCAGAAATCTTAACTGAGTGAGTTAAGATGAACCAGACAAGACAAAAGACAAGTCACTGTCTCAGAGGCCAGGAGAATTAAATGGGTATTGGGTTCAGTTTTAGTATTCTTCTCTAGACTGTAATTACAGTAAAACAATTAGGCCTAATTACCCAATTAAAACAGTGTATAATAACAACCTTTATATGACTTCTTCAGGAGAGAAAGCCCTTAATATGAACCTTTTCATGACTTCTGCAGAAAGGCCCCACCTCCCCCACCTACTTGCAGGCACTTACTTGGAGAGCGATACACCTCCTGCTTTCCCAATGAGCTCCTCGTGACGCAGAACAGCTTCATTCCAAGGAATGTTTAGGAATTTCAGCAGCGTCCGCATCCATTTCTCCGGATGCAAGACGAGCTGCTCATAGTGCATGGGCAGGCACTTGTCGGCTGCGTCCAAACACTGAGTGTACATGGTCTCTATGGCCCGGTTCCACTTTGTGAGGCAGTCCCGGTAGCTGCTTAAGTCAAAGCCAGCGATGGTCACTTTGCGGGAGATCATGGAGTGGACGGAGGCTCTGCCGTCACGAATCATAAGGATAAATTTGGCGCGTGGGAAGATCTTCGCTAAGTATGAAAGGGACTTAAGGGCGAACGGGTCCTTGTTGCACAGGTAAGTGGCAGGCTCACCATGCTTCACAATGATCTCCAGCAAGAAGGCCTGCATGGCTGAGTCTAGCACCTCATCTGTGACACCAGCTTCATCCAGGCGCATTTTCTCACGTCCCGAGCGACTCCACATCTGCTTCATGGCCAGGATGCGGGGGATGACGCGTGTCTCTTCACCACAGCGGACATCGGGGTGTGCATCCAGCATGGCCCTCATGAGTGTGGTGCCACTGCGAGGCACACCTCCGATGAAGATGAGTGGCATGTCCTTGTTGTAGACAAAGGGGGCGCTAATGTTCTGTCCAGTGCGCAGCGTAGCATGCAGGCTGCCCAGCAGTGGCTGGCTTCGCTCCTCTCGCTGGTGGCACTCCATTGCATGCCGACCCAGGTAAAACACTGTTACAGAGCTGATGACCAAGCAGGCCACCAGCAAGTTTTGCTTCAGTTTGCCGATCATTTTGGGGTCAGAAAAGGAGCCAGGGATGGGCCTGTGCCAGACAGGGTGGGGTTATAGATGGTGAAAAGGGAAGATAAGGGTTGAAGATGGCACCCGCTTTTCAGGACTCCTTGCTGAAGGACGGGCGTAAATCAGGATCTTCTCCGTGCGGCTCTCGTCGAGTTCCCAGCTCCATCGGGCCTGCAACAACAATCCAGAAGAGAACCCAGTTTGATATGGAATAATGACATTTGTTCAGGTTTATTCATTTAACATGCTGCAAATAGAACGAATGACTGACTGGGAGAGAAGGAGAGGACAGAACTTCAACAAACTGAACAAGCAGAACTGAAGAGAAGTGCAAGATAGTAGATCGACACACTCATCTCATCCAGTTTTTGATGTTTGCCTCTCGTCCGAGGCACGGTTTTTACATGTACGCCAGCACCGCTTCAGAAGATGCTTGAGCTTAAAGTATTTCGACTGCTGACTGCTACATAGATTTAAAGGCGGAATGGTAAACTGCACACAATAGGCAACACATGTAAAAGTTTACCACACACTGCTGGCTCGCACTCAGTGGTTATGTTGCGAGGTTTTCTCCTGTGCTTTTCTTTGACCAAAGGGCCACACACTGCCCTGAGCAAACTCCATGCAAAAACACCCTTGTGTAAGTCAGGAATATGAAGGTATAGTAGTAGATATAGTAGAACAGCTAGAAGTCTTGATTTCCTATAAATCTAAAGTAGATAAACATATACGCCCATTAGTACTGCCCATTTCTCATGCACAGTCTGTCTTTTTTAAATCCCTTGATTATCGTGACAAAGGATAATGTGTGGAATTAAGCTTTTTACACTTAAAAATAAATAATAACAAACATCAAGCACTGAGAATGTTTCCTACTTGAAAAAAAACCCTACAATTAAAGGATTTTAACTTAAACTCCTTCTTTGTGGACATCCAAAGAAGCAAGTATAGGGTAACACATGTAATGTTCTAAAGTGGTAAATAATACTTAAAGAGGTCCTTTACAATACAGTGGTCTTCCCTATGAGGGAAAAAAAAACATTATCTATAGTAGCTGGTGCAAAATATGGGTTTCTGTGAATTGATGTAACTGGAGGATAAGATTTTCTTTACCTTCACAATCCTTGGCTCTGAAATACATCATATGACATCAGCACTTTGCTGTTGTTTTCTTTTCTTTTTTTTATGGAAGTCTGCCCAGAAAGACTGTATTAAGCAGAATGAATCATTTAATACATGCAGTTGCAATCAAAATGTTTCAACCCTCATTGCAAATCAGGTGTATCATCAAAATGTACAGATTTGCAGCAGTTTGTAACGAACAAATCAAACAAAAGCAATTGAAATTATTCAACACGTCAAAAAAATTGCTGCTACACAACCCAGCAAGGAAAGCAGTCTTCATTTCTAAATTCCCTTGAATAAGAATATAAAATATGAAGCTTCCATCACACAAGACACCCTTGTCTTGCCTCCCTTCTCAAGGGGAAATAAGCTGAGCAAGAATAAAGTTCATGAGCTAACACATGTAACAACAGATGCAAATGGATTATCATTAGGCGCATTAATCAGATCAATATAACGCTTACCTAAGCCAAAAATATGAAGAGTATGGAACAGAAAATCCCCCATCACCTGACTGAGCACTTTCCCATGCCACACAATGAGGAGGATGCTAAGGAAAGCAAGGACGAACCCAAATATTAAAGCTTCAGAATAGCAGGTTTTGAACTGAATTTAAAATCTAGATGAAATTTAGATGCATAACAGGGTCTGTGGAAGTATCGCAAGCCCTTCCTGAAAAGAAACCACAAAGCACAGTGACTGAACTGGATAAGTGAAGGAGCTCGAAGCATGTGTGTTGGTTAGACAGGATCAGACAGACATACACACCATTGACAGGTTCGCATACAAGGAAAAAACACTCGGTATAAAACAAGACAGTAGATGTTACTGGCTGTTACAGGAAAAGGCTCTGTGCTGCAATTCTCTACAGGGGAGACTTCATCATATTTTAACTGTAGAGGTGCTGGTCATATTGAAACCAGTGTTTTGTAGAAAAACTGCACTGCTTAAAAACTTCTGTTGTAATTTTGTGTTATAATAATGCGTTAAAGTAAACCCCCTGCAGTGCCTTCATATGTCTAAGCCCAAGAATGTGACTCATGATATGTGCTGCTTCATTTTCATGAAAGATGCAAAGCATTCTGGAGTTGACTGTGTGATACTCGGAAAGAGTCAAGCCTCAGTGCTAAAACGTAATCTGAAGCGAATACATCTTGAGGTTTATATTTGATCTGGATAGTGGGTTTTGAAGTGTGATAATAGCTGTAGTGATTTCAATGTTAACCTTTATGTTCTGTTCAGGTCAAAATGACCCGTTTGAATTTTTTATTTTGCAAGGTAATCTGCAATTTGAGTTCAGCCATGAGCATGTGAGATTGAGGAACGGAAACGGGGCTTCCAGGCGTGATTGTAGGGTCCCAGGTCAAATCATTCCAGATTGGTTGGTCAACTCCTCTCCCATTTCACTGAGCAGGAAAAAGACAGACTGCCTGCTCTTTTTGATAACTCGTACTAATGAATTCCACTGTTAAATTACATGGTCTCGGCCCCATATATATATTTCAGATCTCCTCTACTTTCGCTCTTCTGCACATTCGCTCAGATCCTCCTCTCGGTTGTTACTTACCATTCTGAAGTCACGATTAAAAACCAATGGGGCCTTTTCTGTAATGGCACCGAGGCTTTGGACTAGCACTCGATCAGATCCTCCACTACAACAAACTCATTTAAATTATCCCTTAAACTTGTTTCTTTTCTCAGGCTTATTTATAATCTGCCCTGTCTAGCTGCTTATTCTCTGCTCTTAGTTAGGTCTGGTTTGGTCTCTCAGAATAATTATTTGTTTACTGTATATATTTATTTTAATGATAGTTTTATGCCCTACTTTAATGCATTTCGTATTATGCATGATGTACAGCACTTTGGCGAACAATCATGTTGTTTAAATGTGCTATAGTAGGGCTGCAACTAACAATTATTTTCATAATCGATTAGTTGGCTGATTATTGTTTCGATTAATCAAAGGGGTGGGGCAAACTTTCAGTACCATTTTTTCGTTTATTTAAAATAAAATCCACAAACTGAGTTTTACAAATATAAACTTTAGAATAAAACTTACACAACTGTTTGACAATTATATACGACTGAAAAGAACCCAAAACACACACACACACACACACACACACACACACACACACACACACCAGAATATACATACACATACATATATATATTAGGCCTGGACAATAATTCAATATCAATATATATCGCGATATAAATTTTTTCAATAACGGTGATATGATTTTTAAAC
>JAOUWY010000076.1:16665768-16680970 GCA_025728095.1 Prietella phreatophila | reverse complement strand
TGAACTATCGTCTTCAGGTCCTTCGGCTCTTCCGCCTTCCACCATCCGGCGTTTGTCTCCGCACGTGTGTCGTAACACATCTTTGATGGCTGTTTACACATTCATAAATCTGCTTGGAAATCCCACTCCCCCCAAAAAGTTTTTCATATGTTGTCAGACCCTGAAATAAAAAGGAAGAGTTTGGAGAGTATTGCTCTGCTTTTCAGCACAGGATGAGTGCTCCAGCTGCATTCTGACCCCTTCCTGTAAAATAATCATTTATTGCATAAAGCCTGTCTCACCGATCACCAGATATGTCTGCAATGAACTGTTTCTTTCCAACTGTCCCCTTTTCCTCTCTGTATGTGAGAAAATACTTTCTGAACTAGCGAGAATAACTAAAAGCAGGTTAAAATGCTGTTCACTTTATTATTCTGTATTCTGTCACAGCTTGTTGTGTTGGCGTGTTATAAACCACAGTCCCTGCAGAGCCTGAGTCATAATGCTTAACAAGCAATTTGGAAATCAACAGTGCGGTGACTTGTGAGAGAAACAATGCAAATTCGTTTCTAATAAAACTACTCAGTGTTTCACTGAAGACAAAACTGGAGCCCTGAGTGCAACTTGGTCATAATGATGAAGTTGGATTAATTTCACAGCCATTGATAACAGGAGACAAGCAGGGGACTGCAGACATATCCCGGGGAGAAAAAAGATTTCAGTTTACAGCTGAAATAATATAACAAAGTCCAGACAGTAACTTTCAAGGGGACAAATGTGGTCGATATAAAACATGTAACCTCTCATCATGGAGATTTAAAGCTTTCAAATTAATTGTAACCCCCAGGGAACGATCAAGATTTCAGAAGAGAGCACATTCAGAGACTAGCAAACTCTGCACTTTTCTTCCTCTACACTTTGGAACAAGATCCGTTTGCTAATTAGTGGTGAGCTTTGCTATGAAGAAAAAAGGTTACATCAGATAAAACATTTTCCAATCAGCATCCAGTAGTTTCAAGAGTCCACTCATTCTTGATTCAGTTAAAGATCCATGACATATTCAGTGTGTATGAATGAATTGTAACAGCACTGTTGGTCATTTTAAAGACCTTTTTCTTACATAGAAAATGCACGTCAAGTTTCAACTTTATTGCTCATGTGACAAAATGTCAGTGACAATTGCACATTGAAATGCTTGTCTCAGGTACTCTACAGCTGTGCTATACAAAATAATACACATACATCAGAAGATAAAAGGAGGAGAGAGGAAAGATATATATACAAAATATGCAGAATATATTAGTATGTATGGTATGCGTGCCTAGATAGCATGTACATATAGTATATACACAGATCAGACCTGTAAACACTAGAACATGTGCAGTCCCAGTATGTTAACTAGAGTGCAGAAGGTGGTAAAATAAATAGTCATTAAAGTTGATGTATAGCATGTAATAAATATGTCAGTATATATCAATATATTGAGTGACGTATAGCACAAAGACAGGACTTAGTCCTTAGCATCAGTAAAGTGGTAACAGTGCTCTTAAAAATATTTCAATGAGTCCCAAAGTGACAGAAACATGTGGAGAGATTGTCCACGAGTCTCCTTGAGTTGTCAGTGAGATGACCAGTGTGTGGGAGGTAATGGAGGCATGAGTGACAGAGTGGAAGATAGAGTAATGATAGGATTACAGCTTGCCCAGAGCGATCACCAGTGCAATCATCTTGCGGTGCACTGCACCCAGACGTAGTTAAACAGTTAAGGGAACCAGTTAAAAGCAGTTCATTCCTCTTAAATCTTATAGTGGAGAGTCCAAAGGCCTATAAGGAGAATGAATCTGTATTTAAGTAACTGTAGTAAAGCATCAGGTAGGCAGTCTAAGCTCTGCAGATAAGGTGACCGAATTGTTCTGAGTTTAAATCTCAGGACAGTCCTTTAAATCTCAGGACAGTCCTTAACAGCTCAGCTGTATGTACTGCATTCCTTGAATAAAAGCAAAAACAAAAGTGTCTGCCATATAAGTAAATGTGAATTATACGCTGTGAAATGTACCAAAAGGCTTTGAAATGTATAGAGACCAGCTTTAATTATTCCCAATGCATTTGAGCTAATTAGGCCAAAGCCTTGAATCTCTCTCTCTCTCTCTCTCTCTCTCTCTCTCTCTCTCTCTCTCTCTCTCTCTCTCACACACACACACACACACACACACACACAGAGTAGCTCTCTGTCTGCTCAAGGAGAATCAGAGTCAAAAGACAATACACTGTATGTAGCAGCAATTTAATTCATTAAACACCTACTCGCTTTGAGAGAAAGAGCCACCCACATCTTTTGACAATAGTACATTACATTATTGTGTGTACGTGTGTATCAATTATGATTAAACAAAGAAAAGACCCAAATAAATGTATACGAGACATAATATATGAGTCATTCACAGCAAAGTAGTCCACAGAATAGTTGTGGCCTCGAGACAATGCACTGTGGGCACACAAAATAGTTTGCTATATCAATCTTCTATCACAAAGGTTTTTTGTTTTTTTAAATCTGCATAGAAGTCTATGAAAAAACATACAGATGGTCTCGACACTGCAGATCAGATTACGCACTTCTTTGTGGCGAACACACACCCTAACCCTTACTACTGCAGAATTAGCACACTGTCTCTCCAGTTTAATTCTGGTGAACTGGGCTCAGGAAGGTGACATATCTGATCTTCACTTGCCCATGAGTGAGTATGCTTCTGAAACAACGTGGGGGCATTTAGTGAAATAAACCAGGAGCAGCATATTTTACAGGAATAAAAGTGGGACTGAATGATAAGGTGCACATCGATGTAGGGCTGGGCGATATATCGATATAATATAGATATCGTGATAAATGACTGCGTGATACACTTTTCACTTTGTCATTGGTATGGTGATGTATTTTTTGTTTATTTTAATGTTGCTTTTCGGACAGTTTGTTGGCTAAATTATATAATGTGATACACATTGTGTATCGTAGAAATGTCCTCAAGTAACGTGATATGATATTTTTGTCACATCGCTCAGCCCTACACGGATGACTAAGGTAATAAGTGAAGATGCTCAAACTTTAAAAGCCATAAACTTGAGCAAAGGCGTCGGCTGGACAACTTGACATCATTTCGAATGCTAAAACTTATAGCTTGGTTCTTAAATTGAGTTTAAATGTTTTAGAATTAGGGGAAAAAAACCCTCATGAAACACACTGAGTGAAAGTGTCTGCCAAATAAGGAGTAAATGGAGCACAAATCTGGATTTGTGCTCCAGATATATTAATAAAAAATACCATGGAAGCATATGAGTTAGTTTACAGTAAGTAAAAGCACAAAGTCAGAGTCACAGGTTAGCAAGCTAAATACGGCTAGGCAGGAGTGCTTTACAGTACAAAGAATAAAAAAGAAATAAATTAATTACATATACGATCAAGATAAGTAAAAAATAAAATGCACTGAGCTGTGTTCTTTAAGGAAAACAATGATGGGATGGTGTGATGTGGCCTAGCCCGAAACAGATTTTGATATTTTCCTAAATCTGCATGGCCTGATGTGTTTTATTCCGTTTACACCACAGTGATTTGCCACTGAATCCATTTAAAATACTGTATTAAAGAATCGTACATTTTAACTATTTATAGTGACATACAGTATGTTGTAGAAGTGAGTATTTGTTATCATGTATGTTATAGCAGCTGCAAACATATAATTGTTCCTTCACTTTCGCCTGAAGTTAATAAAACAAAAAAAAACCCAACAACAACAACTTGTTACCAAAAAAAAAAAAAAAAAAAAAGCAAAATACAACTTCCTCTGTAGACTCTGCCGTGGTGGTGTCACGCGGTTCAAGGTTGAGGCAGAAGCAATCGCAGATATAAACATTTATTAAACAAAAGTATAATACAGCAAAGACACGAGGGCATAACACCGTGACATGGACGACAAAAGTCTAAGACAACAAAAGACAAGAAAACAGTGCAGACAAGGACTAGATATACACGAGTGCTCATTAACCAAAACATGAATCAGGTGCAGGTGGTCATGTGACTGGTGGTGTAGTGCAGTGGCTGATGGGAAATGGAGTCCAGAGTCTCCAGCCACGTGACAGGTGGAAAACCTACTGACGGTTACAAAGAACACGACTCCTACTATAAATGTTAAATAAATGCTTCCTTACAGAAAATTTCACTGTATGAAAAGTTTTATATTTTTGTATTGTATTTTTGTTTAATAACAACACATCTGTTTTGTTGTTGTTGTTGTTGTTGTTGTTTTATTTCACAGTCCATGTGATTGATTACATTGAAAACATTAATTGCAGAGTCTCACTGGTTCGAAGTGTTATCTTTAAATAATGACAGAATTAGAAGGTGCTCTGCATGTGCTGAAGGTAATTGTCAGCGTGAAAGGAAATGGCAGTATCTGCCACATGTGAAGGATAAGAAATGAGCTTTTGATTTGTTTACTATTCAGCCAGGTTTCACGGTTGAATAAATAGCCCCTGGCAGAGTGACAGAGTGCCAACGACTCTCATACATCCATGTTTATGGTTCGTGTGAGAGAGAACTAATGGAGCAGAAATATGTTTACAGTCAATAAAGTGTGACCGGATGTACAAACATGGAAGGCAGTTGTTTAAACAGTGCTCAGAACGATCCTCAATCTAAAGTCATTCTACATTCAAATAACACTTAAGCTCTCATCTAGCGCAGCATTAGCACACAGTTTATCGTACTCTGGAAATCAAATACAGAATTGTTCCATTTGTCCATTGGGTCATCTCATGCTATAAAGTGAAATGTGGCCTATGTTTTTATTTCTGCCTCATAAAGGTTTGTTCACCTTGTTCCCTCCTACAGAGTATCATATGTGCTACACTTTCAGATAAGTTTACAAAACAGCAAAATTCCCTGCCACTGGGGTGGTACCCATACCTTTTATACTTTTAATATGTGTCTGATAATATTTAAGGTACATAATGAGCAACAGAATGTACAGCACCCCTTGCTCTGTGGTCTAGCATTAGCTGAAATAACATTTAGCATGTATTAAACTCTTTATAGGACAGTGTGGTGATGAAGCAGGTAGCACTGTGATTCACAGATCTCGGATTCAATCATAATTATTTGTATGTTTGTTTAAGTCCTGTTTGTAAGTTCTTTCTCAGGTTCTCCCAAAAACATGGTGGTAGGAGAATTAGCTGTTCCACATTGATCTTTGATGTGAAAGAGTGTATGTATTAGCCCAAGCGTGGGCAAACATATTTGGAAAAGGCTGGTGTGGGTGCAGGTTATCATTCCAACCAAATACAAGCAACACCTGATTCCACCTGTTTAATCAGTTGATCATAGCTGGCAATAGATTCAGGTGTGGCTTCTGCTTGGTTGGAATGAAAACCTACACCCACACCAGCCCTTTCCAGATACTGTAAGACTGGACTGTGTTAGCCTCTCACCCATGGATCGAGAGTATATTCTGTACTGTTCTGTGCCATGACCTGGATGAAGCAAGATGAAAACACACATAAAAAACAGGTTCATGTTGGTATTAATGATATGAAAATTAGTTTATATCAATAGTCTTTGTATTCAGGGTGTGGTTCATTTGCTTTCATGTGGAGTGGTGTTTGTTTAGTGGTGATTGTCTGTGCATCAATTTTTATGTCTATCTGTCTGTCTGTCCATCTATCCATGAATTCGTCCAAGATTCTCATTGGCTCAATATGTCAAGAACGATTGGTTTGTATGTTGTTTGTAGGATTAATATGGAATCATTGAAACCAACAGATGAGCTGATTAGATTTTGGCATTTATCCAAACAGGGTCAAGGTCACAGCAAGGTTAAATGTCTGAAATTGTTTTTGTTCATTAGCTTCTTTTCAGTTTATTTCAGATATGCAAATTAGAGAATTACTAGACTTGTTGGTGGTGAAGGCATCCCTGCTTGTGTTCTCAGTGTTTAGCTTTACTCGTTTTATTTATTTATTTATTTATCATATTAGTTATTTGAAACACTGGTCATCATCACCTTATTATTATCATCATCACCTTCTTATAGGTACCTACATAGGTGTAAAATGTGATTAGTCTTAGACTAAAGTTATAATCAGTCTACATCAACACATTGCGTTAATTCATTCAGGTTCACACAGTGGTGAAAGCTGATTAGGCTGGATGATGTGCTACATGGTATGTTCAATGGTGCTTGAAAGTTTGTGACCCCCTTAGAATTGTCTATATTTCTGCATATACATGTCCTACAACCTCATCCGATTTTCACACAGGTCGTAAAAGTAGATAAAGAGAATCCAATTAAAGAAATGAAACAAGCACGTTATACCTGGTAATTTTTTTTATTAAGGAAAATGATGCAATATTACATTTCTGTGAGTGGCAAAAGTATGTGAAACTCTAGGATTAGAAGTTAATTCTGAGGTGAAATTAGAGTTCGGTATTCAACTAATGGGATTGCCACACACAGATGTCATATTGGATCATGTTCCTCAATAAATAAATAAATATGACCAAGTATAATATTTTGTCTCATTTGTTTAATTTGGTTCTCTTTGTCTACTTTCAATCTGATGATGTTTTAGATCATATCTATGCAGATATAGACATTTTTAAAGGGCTCACAAACTTTCAAACACCGCAAGGGAAACAGTTTATGCTGGACAGATTCTTATTATTCAGCACTGGAAGTTGATCTTAAGTCAGAGAACCATTCTGTTATCACATATAGAGGAGTAAAAGTTGATGGGATGTGCGGAAAAAGGCATGAAACTTCAGATCTAGATTACAAAAAAGAAAGCGTGAGTGAGTGTCAGTGTGGCTGTGAAGTCAGAACTGAATACTGTAGTAGACTGGTAAAGAAAATGAATCATGAGCCATTGTAAAATCGGGGTGGTGTTTTAACCGCGTTCTTGATGCTTTCTGCTTGTACACGAGCCTTGTGCATGCCATCAGACTGACATGCATGGAACCTCTGACTCTATTAGACGGTGCTGCAGTGTAGCTCTTTAGGAAATCAGCCTGGCTGAGGTTTACAAAGAACAAGACTCAAATGACACAGACGCGGAGGCTGTTTTCAGTGTTGTACTGCATCCAATGCTGAGACATCACAAAAACACACAGCTCTCCAAGACACACTGCAGGAGAGCCATCTGAGCCTTTAGCCAACTCGGCTGAGTTGGCATATCCAATAAGTGTGTGTGTGTGTGTGTGTGTGTGTGTGTGTGTGTGTGTGTGTGTGTGTGTGTACTGTATGCGTTCCAGAATTTCTGTTAAGCTTTTCTTGGCATTAACATTTATTCTCAGGGGTCTAAAGAGAAAAAAAATAGAGAACCAGAGCCTTCACGTTATATAATCACCACTCTTAGCATTGTAGCCACTGTTAAGCAAATGTCTTTTTGTCTGTAACATACACTGCCTGCATTTGTTTGTGTAGCATGCACTGCTCTCAAACAGCTTCAGTAAGGTTTGGCATCATTACATTGACTGACCCAGCAGATTTGGAGGCCTCTAAACACCACTAATGGGGAAAAAGAAAATACCTGCCTTTTTAAGGAGAGTTTATAATTTCATTAACTATATCATACACCATTATAAATATTGATAAAGCAGCCATGCGAATGTTCACATATTTCACTGTTTGCTTGTCAGATCAGCAGCCACAGCATAATAAATCCTGGCTGCTCATAAACTGAACAAAGACCATTTAAGGGCCAAAGAGTGGCAGTAATTTCAAGCTAATACAGCAGCTGGCACCAAAAATGCTGTCTGAGCTTTGAAAGAGATTTCTCACTCTCCGCTCTTTTCTCTTCCTCTCCTTGCTAAGCAATCAAACAGGCCATTCTTTCTGCAGCCGATTCTTCATGCTGCACATTCATAATCCAACATTTGATTGAAAAGGAATGGTGTGACCCTGAGTTGACTGGAGATACCATCATGGAAACTATGGTGGTGTTGCTGTGTTTGCTAAGTCAGAAGGTGTCCACTGGCTGTAGTTAATCCAGTTTCTGAATGCTGATGGGTCATGGTGAGGTCAGTGTTTATTGATGTAATCCATCACTCACCCAGACTTGCAGCTAACAACTTGGGGCTAACAGAAGGTTTTCTAAACATCATGGTTCTTGTGTCAAGTTTTCTGTTTTGAGAGCGAGAAGGTTTATAACCGTTCCTAAAAAATCTGAATTTATAGGGACAATAGCATAAGCATTTTCCTACTGCTAATTAACATAAATCATTATTAAAGTATATAGCTTTCATAACATTGCAGGAACGATACTTTTGTAATTAGACAGTATAACATATAGGTAGGGCTACTCCAAAGGTTTTTGTAATCAATAAATTACAGTGACCTCCTCAGTACAGATATACTTTATAAATATAATCCAACTATTCAAATATTAAGCTCACTGTTTAAATATGTACAATAATATTTTGGAGCCATAGAGCTCTTCTGATCTTTCAACCCACAGGACATATAAGCCCCAAATTTATATTATTTATAGTCCTTCTTGTTTTTCAGAAAGTTTGGATTAAATACATTTAATTCAAGTGACCAGTAAAATAGGCTAATAACTAATAGAACTTAATAATAAATATAACACCATTGACTATGCTTCATGGTCGCCCCAGACCCCAATTTGAGGACAAAAGCTCTTGCTATAGACAAGCAGTTACCAAGTTATTACTTAAATCTACGACCTGGCATTTATAACAAACACATGATATACATATTTAAATGGAATTTTGAGTGGTAATCCCATAGAGAGTCACCAGGTAATAGTGGTCAGTGAAAGTGCACACAGAAATGAGAGCAATTCCCAGACACAGAAGAATAAATGGAAGTAGTAAATAGCACTGATTCATCACTGGTAACTGATCCCCAAATATCTGAATTTCCCAAAAACCCTTGTTCAGTGGGAAATCTCACCTGGATACTGTAGAACTGTATCTAAATGACTGCTGCTGCAATCTTAAAATCTGCCCTGAGGCCATCCTAGGATATTTATTCACAATATGTTCGTACAAAACATCCATCCATTAATTTTCCATACCGCTTATCCTACACAGGGTCACGGGGAATCAGGGGCGTCGAAGATTGTAGGTTTGGGGGCAACCACTAATAAATTTCTTTGAAAAGAGAACTGATCAAAACTGCACAACTGTCACAGTTTAAGAACGGTTTAAGCTAATATCAGCAGTTTTTAGATTGAAGGCAGTCAGCCAGGATCTAGCTTGGAGCATATTTGCATTGTATAAAATGAATGAATCAGTATCATAAATTAATCAGCATTATAGGTACAATATGTTATATGCAGGGCTGGAAATTGATGTCATAACCTCCCACCCCACCCCACACACACACACACACACACACACACACACACACACACACACCCGCTCGTCCAAGGCGAGTAGTGTACATTCTGGGGGAATCAAATTTTAGAGCCACTCATCCAGCAACATTTCAGCGCTGATTTAGTGTCAATATGGTAGAAAAAGCAGGTGCTAGAACTGCTTTCTGCATGTATGAACATCGAATTGCCAAGAATATGGTTGATTAGACAGGATTAATGTACGGTTGATCAGGCAAACTGTAATCTTCCTCATGGGGCCCAAAAATCTTAGCGGCGCCCCCACGAGGAAGGCTGGAGCCTATCCCAGAGAATTCAAAGCACACCCTGGACAGGGTGCCAACCAATCACAAGACACAATCGCACACTCATTCACACATTACAATCAATTTGGAAATGCCAATCAGCCTACAATGCATATCTTTGTGCTGGGGGAGGAAACCAGAATACCTGGAGGAAATCCCCTTAGTGCGGAGAGAATATGCAAGCTCTGTGCACATAGCGCAGAGGCAGGATTTGAGCCCCCATCCCTGGAGGTGTGAATTAAATGTGCTAATCATTAAGCCACCATGACCCCTATCTGGTGTCACCTAGAAGAGGGTGAATTTCCTTCTGAGTCTGGTTTCTCTCAAGGTTTCTTCCTCATGATTTGTCAAGTTATTTCTCCTTGCCACTGTCATCTCTGGCTTTCACATTATATCCAGATTTCTATAAAGCTGCTTTGTGACGATTTATATTGCTAAAAGTGCTCAGACTGAACTGAATTGTACCGAACAGTCCTTTTCTGTTGCACACAATACACCGAACCCGAGAGGCAACTTAACCGGCTTGTTAGAGCTAATGATACAAGGCTCCTCCACAACCCCACCCTATGAGGCTAATCAGACATAACAGATTCGCTCTGGAATAGCAATCGACACTTTGCTGTCTTCCAGCCCCACTCTTCTAAAGCCCAGAGGATTAATGGCCTCAGCCACTGCCTGTGTGGCGAAATTTGAGCCCAATCAAGATTTCTGGAGACTGCATAAATGTGCAAGGTCAGTGATTCTGCACGATGAAGAGGACAATAGTGCTGTCTTCTCCAATAGCACGGCATTCTTTTAGTGCTTACTCTCTTCCTGCAAAGTCTGGTTCCGGGAGAAGTCGCCAAGGTGAGGGGGATTCATCATGGTATGAAGAAGCCTGTCAGTGAGCTATTTCATCAGGCTCGGTTTACACTCCTTTCTATCTGTATGCTCCAAGGCGAGACCCAGTGTTTCTGTCTTACTAAACACACTTACCAACAGGCAAGAGGTGATCCTAATGGAAGAAAATGGCCAGAGGGGTGTAAGACTTGTTTACTGCTTTTTCATTTGAGCCGTGCCATATTGCATTAATTCTGGATAGGTTTCATGGATAACTAGTTAGAGTCCACTTAATAGAAGTAAAGTACTGGGTCTCTGCTTATGAAAAGGTTTGCATCAGATTTTTATTGAACCGTTAACGGTTCTTGCAGTCTCGCAGAAAGACAAACTCATGAAACTAGTCAGGGTTGAAATGGATCTGGAGCCTGTCCTGTGAACACTGGGTTTAGGTGGAACTCTACTATGGATGGGAATTTCAAAACAAGCTTATGTTTTATAATGATTGCGCTCCATAATGTGTTCATAGTCCTAAGAAATGACTGCATATGCATTTTAATTTACCTATGTATTCATTTTTCATTACTTCTTAAATTAATTAGGAATACAGTGAATGGTTACTTTTTTTAGGTAAACATTTCAAAAATATTTAAGTAACTGAATATTAAAAAAATAAAATTACAGGAAAAATGGAAATAAACAGAAATACACAGTTCAGCAAAGTCGTGGCTCGTCTATGGGTCTGCAGTTTCCAGAGATAGTCAAGTTGACCTCAATGAACTATGACAGGATGTGAAAACTTATTTTTAAATGAATCGTGATTAATGCAGCCATGAATCATGCTCTGAGTATACTGCAACAACAGACAACAAACAGCTTGATATATAAAAATATGCTGGTCATATGGTGCAGCTTGCTGAGCTCATACTCATTCTGGCTTAGATCTCACTGACCACCCAGTCAAAAACCTCTCATAGCTGCATTTATTTTCTAGTAAGTGAGGTCCTATACAAACAATGACAAAATCGCTGTCGAAATTTGTCACACAGTATATAGAGAAACAAGCCTAATTGTGCTGTTGTTCAAGGTTAAACTTTATGATAATGGCATATTCTATTGAATGTTTAAATTTGAGTGCAAACCTGTATTACAGTGTATTACTGCAAATACCACCACAGCAGCAGCTTTACTGCCAATTATCCATCCATTCATGCATGAGTCCACATTCCATACCGCTTATCTTACACAGGGTCCTGGGGGATCCTAGGTTTGAGAACATAGGTCGGGGGTTCAAGCCCGAACACTGCCTGACTCTGGGTTACTGATCGGAAGGTTCAATCCCCAGCACAGCCAAGCTGCCACTGTTAGGCCCTTGAGCTAGGCCCTTAACCCACTCTGCTGCTCCAGGGGCGCTACATCATGACATGCTGGCATATGCGAAAAAAGAATTTCACTGTGCTGTGACCAATAAAGTCTCATTATCTCAGTATATATTTAAAATATCAGGCTGGCTAGTGAATGTTCATTATTTACCTAGGCTAAAACGATCTTTACCTCCAGTTTATTGTTTGTGCATTTACCCTGCTACACTCAAATATATGAAAGTAATGGACAAAGTGAGACATTTTTATGTTTCTGGTCCATAGTTTTGCAGTATGTGTAATGATACTTTATGTTTACTGTCTTATTACAATATGGATATGACATATAAGACATATTGTAATAACACAGTAATATATACAGAATACCAGAATGGTTAATGCATCGGAATGTAACACATTTACAATATACTGGTTTGAATGTAGAAATTACAGAAATTATTTTCAGTGAAATCAGTCACTGAGTGATATTGTAGAAGATAAAGACTCAAGGCAACATTTCATTTCCATTCCAAAATCATCAGTTTAACTGAATGCTAGTTGGTTTTGATGGGTAAAGTAAACTATATTCAATTATGGGTTTTAAACACTGTCTTCAAGCTATTGCTATGAAAATTCCCCAGTTTAGGAGCATTGTGTTCATAATAAGCATGTGTAACTGTTGCATAGCTCAGAGACCCCTGACCACATTTGAATAGGCTGTTTGTTTATTCTAATGACTTTTGACATTTCAATGTCCTAGAAACTTCAAAAAACCACATCAAAAGCTACAGTAATTCTCGCCAGTATAAAGTATTTTTCCATACATAAAGTTGCAAGTAGGACATTAAGATTAATGGGCTCACAAACATATATGTGCTCACAAACGTTCTACAAGATTGTTGAACCAGAGACAGGATGTAAATATGTCCAGTTTAAATCAACACTTTCTCCGTTTGCAGCCACCCACAAAGCTAATCTGTTAACAAAACAAAATGCACACACGGCAGCCGCCCACACTGCCCATGTATCAGTTGATATGGTTGAAATGGACTGTGTCAGATAGAAACCAGAGATCAATGGTGTCTGGAAATGTCAACATGTGGGTTCGGGTCATAATTGCTCTGGCAAAAGGCTTTTAGTTATCTGCAAGTCCATGTCTCAATGTTATCTTTCATGCGGAGCCATCATAAAAAAATAATAAATGGCCATTACATACCCATGGAAATGGAGAATAAATGTGGAGCAAGGTCTGTGTCTGTAGTGATCAATTGATTTTTCTCAAAGTGGGACAAAATGTCAGCAAGAGCCAGGAGTACATGTGTGTAACCTGTGATCAAATACAGTCAGGTAATGTTTTTTTCCCTGATGAAAAGAGAGAAGAGCGGTCCATCAAAAGCATTCAGGTGGTCAGAACAGTGAGAAAAAAAGACTTTGAGTCGTATAAGACCAAAAGTAGAACGCAGAAGAAAGTAGGCCACATTTGTCTTGCTAGATTTGGAAGCTGGAGATGGAGCTGAGACACAGCATCCCCAAAAGACTTCACTCTGCTTTGGTGTCCTGCTGTTTACTGCAGATGCTTCAAAGCATGTAACAGTGAAAGACAGAAGTAGAATAATGAGATCACACACACCCCAAAAAACACACATCCAGTGGCTCCTGCAGCCTTGTTATAAGGGCAAATAATACTTTAAACCAAACCCATTGCAGTTTAATTGAAGCCACTTATCCTGATGTTTCAGAAGGGTGGTTACGCACCAACGGAAATTTACATCTCAAACTGGAACTTCTAATGGCATTAATGGCATGATAGAATAGTCATTTACTGTAATAAGCTTTTTATGTTTATTCATGTAACATGAACTGGGAGATAGTGCATGTTTTGTTAAGTAGAAACAGCAAAGATAAAAGACGGAAATGTAATATTTTGGCTGCAAAACTGGGTTATCCATGCAGCTGTTCAAACAAACATGCAAACAAGCTTTAGCTTGATGATGATTCAGCCAAAATGGACTTGTATTAATATCACTTTCATTCTATGTTCATACAGGCATCTTTAACAAGATTTGAACCATTTGTAAGCAGCATTCTCTTTCGTTTGGGACACTGTTGTCTACATTCAGGACCGTTACTGGACGTTGCCATTTTGTAAAACATAATCCACAAAGAACTTGCCATGTTGGCAGCTAACACACTGCAGTAATCAGTAATCAGTATACAGTATATTCTACTATGTTGTACTACAGCAAGAAATGCAATTACAATGGAGTTGAATTGTTATTATTTTGTTTAAAGATCTTATTTTGCTCATTTTGTATTGCCCTTCAAAATCTACACAACAATATTTATATGCTTCCCAGAAGAAAAAACAATTTACACCGAACATCCTGTTCAAAAGTTTAACACCCCCCCCCGGGCTCTTATGGTATCGTGTTGCCTTCTTGAACATCAGTGAATGTTTGTAGCTTTCGTAATAGTTGTGTACGAGTCCCTCATTTCTCCTCAGTGTGAAAAGATGGATCTCAAATCATATAGGAATTGGCGGAAAGGGATAAAATATGCAGAAGATGCTGGAAAAACAAAGAATGTTGCAGGACCTGGAGGATTTTACTGAAGAGCAGTTTAACTGCTCAGGATGAAACATAAAAACAGTCGTTAATCATCCAGGTAACAACACACAGTATTAAGAATCAAGCGTATGTAAAGCATTGAACTGGTCTGTCAATAGCTACATTTCCATCCAATAACTTTTTTGCAAAGAAAAAGGTTTAGCGGATTGAAATTTACCAATAGCTGATGGTAAAACAAATTATCAATAAATTGTCATGTTGGCATAATCTTTAAGTTAACTTTAGCGCATAAATTATATGTTGATAATACAAAAATGTGTGACATGACAGAAATTCCTTTCAGGGGAAAAATAGGGATGTGCGTGTCATCCAGCGCACCGTAAACCTGTAGCACAAGATGCGCAAAGGAATTACGGTATGCAATTTCGTTGGCCTCCACTACATTCAGCAGCCTGATATAAAGCAGAGCATATACAACATCAGTGGATGGTCATTTAACTAACCCCGAAAGTTCACCCACTATGTACTTGGCGAAGGTTGCCAGCTTGAACAGGGTGATGGGAATCTGCTTTTAGGTCGGAACCGGTGGATAGGAGCGATAGGAGCAAAATAAGCACCAAAAACTTTCTGCGAAGTGTCTCTCCACCATGACCTCCCAGACCCATGGTCTTCTTCACATAAGGGCAGTTACTTGGAGCTATATCAGATGAGCAATTGTTTCTGATGTCCATCTATCTATCCATCCATTTTCTGTACTACTTTTTCTATACAGGGTCATGGGGAGCCTGGA
>JAOUWY010000076.1:16620378-16630644 GCA_025728095.1 Prietella phreatophila | reverse complement strand
TGTGTGTGTGTGTGTGTCTGTGTGTGTGAGGAGTCAATCATTGCTTTAAAGCTTACCTGTCAGTGTGAGCTTGTGATCAGTTGGGCAAATCTGAGCGTTTTGTTCCTTGTATTGTGATGTACGTTAGCCTGTAAGTTGGACTAGGGATGGTCCGATTTGATCGCGAGGGTCAGTATCGGTATCGAGGCCGACGCTGGATAAATATCGGATCTTTCTGTTGCCACAAAGTTGTGAGCACATGATTGTTTAGAATAGGGCTGCGACTAGAAAGTGACTTTTTCTGATAACTCAGGAATGTATCACGTCAGGTTTTAAACGTGTGTAATGTGAGTACAGTTACTGATGTCAGCCAAATTACATTACTTGCGGTGCTTACAAATTTATTGTTAAGAAAACTATACAAAGTAAAATGCATTTTTACAGTAAATCAGATTTTGCGCCAAAGATTTTTTTTTCTTTAGCAGCTCAGGATAATTCTCCACTCGGAGCGGTTTGTCACTATGTAACTAAACGTCAGTAAAAGAAGACGGCAGTGTTGGAATTTTGTATCTTCAGTGAACCAAGGCGAGAACATTCAGACAGCATTTACAGATAAATACATGGACATACTTGTGTCTTATTGGCTGACGGGTCTCAATTCTGCCAAACGCTTGCTCACAGTCAGTGTGAGGGGAAAAAAATGGTATACAGTGGTTTTTATTTTTTAACCAGTAATGGGGTTGAAACTGAAACGCTAACATCCTCTCATGCTGAGCAGGAAAACAAGGTGTGTAAATGTCTATATGAGTTCCAGTTTATGTGGACATATGAGCAGCGCGTAAGGACAGATAATGTACTCTGCATGACACTGTTTCAGCTAAACCCATACAATGTGCCTCCACTTGGTTCGTGACCCCAGACTAGCTTAGTTAGAAACTAGAAAAGTTTTATATGTTATCAGACTGGTAGTTCTACAAACAGTGACAACACCTGAGGGACGTTTTTTTTAAATCCGACTTTTTCTAATCACGTCATACATTGACACACGCTTAAATACTTCCACTGTGTAGAAGAACTCGAGTGTCGTGCACAGAGCCCTGACCTCGACCCCACTGAACACCTTCGGGATGACCTGGAACACAGACTGCGCTCAACGTCAGTGCCTGATCTCACTAATGCTCTTCTGGGTGAATGAGCGCAGTTTCCCACAGCCATGCTCCAAAATCTAGTGAACAGCCTTTCCAGAAGAGTGGAGCTTAATATAACCAGACCTGGATGATTAAGAAACACATGAGTGTTGTGGTCAGGTTTCCGAAAAACATTTCGGTTATATAGTGTTCATGAATGTCTGTGAAGGCATGTGTTCACTATTACACAATACAGATCTTGCACTTGGACATAAGACACTCTTTGTCCTCATGCATGTCACCATTGCACCTGTAATGTTTTGCACAAGTTGAGGCTCAGTGTCTTTGTCTGTTTTGACACTGTAATGTGCGTAATAGTGGTGTGTATTTCATCAGACGGTCATGAATAGGACCGGAATAAATGAACGAACATGCATGACTCGTACCGTAATGATTAAGAAGGGTGTGATAAAGCTTTGACTTTTTTTTTTGGTTTTGTTTTTTTTGTTTAGTGATATAATTGCAGTTATTTCTTCTGAAATACAGCTTCTGTGATTAGTCGTTATTTTAGTCCCAATGGTTTCCACTGCAATTCCACAGCAGCCACAACTGTTTTGCTGGAATGTTTGCAATATTTGTTGAATTGTGTAGGTGAGGGGACTGAATCACCAATTGAAGGCCTTGTTTACACGTAGTGTGTTTTTGTTTTAAAAAGCATAACGGTTGCTATGGTTATGCCTGTCATCTACAGTACTCCGGTGTTTTCGACCCTCAAAAACGGAGATGCCAAAGACGCCGTTTTAGTTTGAAAACTCCAGGCTTGCGTTTCAGTGTAAACAGACCAAAACAGAGTCTTTTGAAAACGAAGGCATGGCTCCGCCCACATTCGCCCCGATTGGGGCTTCTGGATCATTGTGTATCCTTCTCTGATTCGTCAAGCCCCTACCATATGACCATTACGCTACATTGATCGTATACACAACAAGCTTTGCTGGTTTTGTCATCATTCTTAGTGGCCATTGTGCAATTAAATTCGGTATTTTATAATACTGCAGCTGCCTACATGCACAATAGGTGAGCTATGATTAGAGAAATCGGCAACAAATCTCATTTCAAGCAGCATAAACCCTACATGGAATGCCGGTTTGTTGTGCCTGCCGGTGACTAGCAACCAACTTCCTGCTTACACTTGTATGCACATGCCCAGTGTGCATGAATGGTCATGTGACATGCGTATTCGGTCGTGTAGTGTGGACAGAGATTGTTTCTGAAACACAGCAGAAACGCCAGTGTGGACGAGGATCGTTTTCATTTTAAAACGCCATTTTACAACGAAAATGCACGAGTGTAAACGGGCCTGAGAGATTTACTGCACTGTGGTGCTGCTTTAAGTTCTTGATGAACTGGATTTGTAACTGAACTATGAACGGTTAGGCCATGATTCAAGTCAACAGGGATGAAGAAGAAACCTTACACTCGTTTGGCTCACAGCCAGTTGTACCCTTAAAAAAAAAACAATCGTACTAGCTGAAAAAGAAAAGACGTACTAGCTGAGCCGCTTATTTAGTCAGAATTGTGTTTCAGACGGAGTACAATTTCCCCTAGTTTATGCACCGAGACACACTACTAATGAGGAGGATGGTGCACAGAAAATGGATTATTATTATTATACATTTACACTGTAATGAAAAATCCATGTCAAGGTCGATCCTGAACCAGGCCAGGAGTGTGGCTGATTCACCATCATCAACTGATCATTGCACCTTTTGGAAAGCATGATTGATGTTCTTTCTCTTCGACTTTCGCTTGATTTCCTCTGTAGTTTGCTCGCTCATATGGTTTTGCATGATGAGAGAGAAAATGGCTGATAGATTCCCTTGTACATTTAACTGAGTAATTATTTAGATAGCCTGTACTGTCGCACCAATGGTCTAAATTACACACTTGTCTATGTTTTGTTGTTGGTGTTGTACTGGATGTTAGGTTGCATTTAAGCTGAAGCTTGGGCGAGGTTAAATGAGCCCTTTGCTAGATTAAATGAACTGTAAATGATTTGACCCAAAAAAAGCTCTTCCTGCTGAGGAGGCTGAGTGTGGTGTGTATCGAATGGCCTGTCTATGCCTTTTTTTTTGCTTCCATGCTTTGCTGAGCAGCCTTTCATTGAAATGATCTGACTGATGTCATTCTTGCGTATAGGTAATGACCCAGGAACATCACACAGGAACATCACACAGTTATGTTTTCTATTCGTAGATGTCTACTCAGCTGATGCTCTGCTTTGGTCATGCAATTTTTGCGTCAGGTTCCTTCCTGGGCTAAATGTATTTCCATAAACGGACTAAAATCAGTTTATAACCCAGCGCTGTTGCATTCCCAAATCTGCCATAACATACGGTGTGAATGAATTTTTTATGAGTACAGCTTGGACAGTAGTGCTGGATGAAATTCAAATCATGTTAATGCTCTTATTAGTGTGTTTATAATAACGGCTAATTCGCAGGAGCATTGTTTTGCATTTTTGCAGCTAATAATAAGCCTGTTATTGCTGTTCTTTAACAAAACAAAATGTAAATGTATAATAGTTGATTTGGTGATGTTTTCTGTAAGGAAATGTTTGTTTGCCATTTATGGAAGGAGTCTCCAGTGTCACAGCTTTTGTAACAGTAAATTTTCCACAAACATTTGCCAGGTGTAGTAAATGTACCTGTAAATGGTTAAAAGTATAATGTGTCATTGAATTAATAAATAAAAAATTGTAATCCTCAGGAAATTGCCATGGTATAAGTAGAATAAAACCCTTCAGTACATGGTTTGGGTTTTAGCTTGCAGCACTAGCGGCGCGTTCTTCTATTGTCAGCATGTTTGTTTACATTGCCACATGTGTTTTGTTTTGACTCTTGTCACCTCCCATGTCTTGTCAGTGGTTGCCTCCTCCCCGTGTCTTCATTACTCTCACCTGTTTTCAGTTTGCCCTTTGATTAGTTCGTGTATTTAATTAAACCCTAGTGTTTCTTTGTTCAGCACAGAGTATCGTTGAACCTGACTGCATTTACCTAGCCAGTCTAGTTCTGTCTCCTGGTTTCTTAACCCCGATATTGTTGTTCGTTGATCACCTGACCTCAGCTTGTTTACTGCTTACGATATCGACTCAATATCGTTTTGGAATTAATTCACCACTTTTTAATAAAATGTTTAACTGCAGTTTAGTCCTTCTCAGTCTCACACAAGTTTAGTCCTTTAGTCCTTCTCAGTCTCACACAAGTTTAGTCTTTTAGTCCTTCTCAGTCTCACACAAGTTTAGTCTTTTAGTCCTTCTCAGTCTCACACAAGTTTAGTCTTTTAGTCCTTCTTAGTCTCACACAAGACACATTATTGATTGTTGATTATTTTACTATAACAGCGTGCCCCCCTTAATGGAGTGTAATCTGCATGGGTTAGAGTGCCATTCAGAATAACAGTAGCGCCGGGCAAAATTTAGAAACACTCATTCTTTATTTTTATTTGTTTCCTCACATTTTAGAAGAATAATAAAGTCATCAAAACTCTGGAGTAACACGTGGAACTATGGGAATTATGTTGTGATACAAATCCAAACTACATCAAAATAATTTAAAAGTACGCCCCCTTTTCGCCTAGAACTTCCAGAAATGTATTCTTGGCATTTTCTCAAACTATTTCTTGAGGAGTTTCCCTGAGATCCTTTTCAAACAGTTTTAAAGGGGTACCCACCTACGCTGGACTCTTATTGGCTGCATTTCAGAATATTTCGCTAAAGGTTTTTAAGATCATGAGAAACATTTCAGTCAAGTGTCTCTAAACTTTTGAGCGGTAGTGTATAACAGGCCTCACTGAAGTGTAGTTTGGCTGTGTGAATGAAAACAAGCTTAAATGAAATAATCTCCATGTCATCGTTTCACTTGGTGTTTGTTTTTACTTCCTGTTAAGCACAGAAGTGTACTCAACAGCTGTCTCTCTTTTTCATATCAATCCGTTGTCAGAAGACAGATTGGGAGGTGGCCATCAAGAGCATTAACAAGAAGAACCTCTCCAAGTCTCAGATTCTGCTTGGGAAGGAGATAAAAATTTTGAAGGTTAGTTGCAGTTCGAGGTTATGTTACAGTCTCATCATGTTCAGACTATCCTGATCAGCATTTTTTGAAAAGCTCAACTGCTCGGGTTTCTTACATACGATCTCTGATTTCTTCCCTCTAGGAACTGCAGCATGAGAACATCGTGGCGCTCTATGATGTCCAGGTAGGCAAACATCACATTTCAAGCTGTTTTGCTGTTCACTTTTCTGCATTTCTGCACATCTATATAAAGTTGGCTACTAAGTTTCACAACACCTCTTTTGTGTGCTAAAAGCTGTCTCTCCTCTCTGACTCACTATGTTTACATGGACAGCAGTAATCTAATTATTGACCTTATTCTGAATAAGACATTCAGTACGTTTACATGGACAACAATAATCCAATGTTATCCTGATTAAGACAGTACTTTGAGTAAGAAATGACCATGTAAACAGTGACTTATGATTACCTTAATCCGACAATATTGTCTTATTCAGAATAAGGTCAATGATTAGATTATTGCTGTCCATGTAAATGTAGTCAGTGACTATGTTTACATGGACTGCAGTGATCTAATTATTGACCTTACTCTGATTAAGATAGTAATGTGATTAAAGTGTTTACATGAGTTGCTTTTAGAATACTCCTGTCATGTACCCATTTTACATGTTTTAGAACATAATTAGATTAATAGCCCATGTCATTATGTCACCGTGCCACGCCATCCGACGTCCCTCCAGAATTTCACCCATCAACATGGAGTTCGTCTTCGTTATGGTACTGTATACATTTTCGGGTTTTTTTATTTATTCTTTTTTTTTTTTTTTTTTTTTTTTTTTTTAATGAACGCTTTAAGTGCAGTAAATTATTTGTCATGCTGTACGTACAAATAGACAACTGCTTGAAACTGTGGGCTGCATCCCAAACCACGTAATTACAGTCTATATATGGTAGTAGCCGAGATACATGTATTTTTCCCCACTACAGGCCTATAGTAGGAAAGTATGCAGTTTGGGACACGGCCGAACTCTCTTGTTCGCCATAAAACTGCCGTGTGTGATCGTATCCTGTCGCAAAATGCGGTGAAAACTCTCACACGACGTCAGTAATGTGATTAAGGTGTTTACATGTCTATAATACACGTTTATTATGCGACTAAAACAGGAGTACTCCACCTGTCCGAATTAGATTATAGCTTACTTCGATTATGACCTTAATTAGATTAAGGTAAGTAAAAATTGCTGTTTATATGGTAATGTCTTAATCAAAGTATGGTCTTAATCGGATTAAGAATGGATTATTGTTGTCCATGTAAACGCAGCTAGTGTTGCGATTAAGGTGTTTACATGAGTTTCTTTTAGAATATTCCTTTCATGTTCCTGTTTTACATGTTATAGAACATAGATTGATTAACGTCACTCGTCATTACGTCACCGCGTCACGCTGTCGGATGTTCCCTCCAGAATTTCACGTATCAACATGCAGTTCGACTTTGTTATGGAACCGTATACAGTTCTGGGTGTTTCATTTTTAATTTTACAGAAGCTTGAAGTGCAGTTAATTATTTGTCACGCTATGCGTGCAAATAGATGACTGCTTGAAGCCGTGGGCTGCGTACTTACCTACTGTATAGTAGCTGAGATACATGTATTTCTCCTACTATATAGCAGGTAAATACGTGGTTTCGGACACAGCACTGCCGTGTGTGATCATGTCCTGTCACAAAATGCGGTGAAAACTCCCACACGACGTTAATAATGTGATTAAGGTGTGTACATGTCTGTAATACACTTCGATAATGAGACTACAACAGGAATACTCCACATCTTAATTCGATTTGTGTTTACTTTGAGTATGACTTTAGTCGGATTAAGGTCATCAATAATCGCTGTTTACATACTAGTTTCTTAATCAGAGTATAGTCTAAATCGGGTTAATATCGGAATATTGTTGTCCATGTAAACCTACTGACTGTGAATAACCAGAATGATACCACAGCACTGTTGAATTCTCGAATCTGAAGGTGTGGATTTATAAAACAACACCTCTGACAGTAGTTCTACCTGTAATATAAACGACGGTTTTGTACGGAATTAAAGTGCCGATTCTAATACGCTATCGTTTCCATTGTAACTGCTCATTCACAAGGACTTGTATGGCGGAAGCTGCATGTAATCTAAGTCTAATAATAACCAGATAATATGGGGTTATTTCCAAATAACCTGTTTGCGTGTATATTTGGAAGGAGTCTCCAGTGTCACAGACAAAAACACTTTCCAATATAGGAGATTCTTTTTAATTTGCAGTCCATCATTATCATGACTACCAACTTGTGTTTTTATTGTCTTTTTAACTTGAGAGAGAACACAGGCTGGTCAGGGAACAACTGTTTATAGTTGCCGTAACATAAGTTATAACAGGAACTCACTTGTCTCGAGGATGTTCCAGAACATTAAATAGATTTTTTTTAAAAAGCACAATTTGTTGTTTGTTAATTACTGAAAAGTGCAATGATTGGCAGATTGATGTGGTGTAGAAGGAATAAAACACTGCAGTTAAAGAAAAAGGATAATCTTTGGCGAGATAGCAGTAACTCATCACATCCCACCCCGGCGTGGAGTATTTTCCTATAACAGCATGCCGTGTTGTGTTTTACTCCTTACATAGTGACCAACAAGCTTAGGATCATCTTACATGATGCACCCTGGCTTCTCCTGACCTACATTTAAAGTTGTTTGGATGATAATGAATGGATTAATGACTGTTATGAAAGGACAATTCTACATACAGCAAATAGGGAAGACATTTTCATCCCTGGGGGTCTGTTTTTTTAAATCCCTTACACAAAAGTCATTACTGTAAGGCTGCAAATACGATTATACAATATACACCAGTTTATTATATTATTAGCAAGTGCTGAAGGTCAATCAATTCCATTAACTAGTTAACTAGCAAAATTTCCCCATCAGTACGCTCACTCCCATTCAGCTGCTCTACAATGGATTATTCTAGAAATATTTAGTTTTTTTTGTGGTATGGTGTAGAATGGATGTGGATATGTGTCGCTCAACTAACTCTAAGCCTCAGCTGAAAGATTCATGCATGCACCGACGTCTACGTCTAGATGAATATGAGTGGATGCTGAGCAGCAGCCCGGGGTATAAAAGCCAGCACTGGGTTTAATTGGACTCATCTGGATTCAGTAGCATGGTGTCTTCTGGCTTTGAGGAGAAAATAGACCCAGATTTACACACACACACACACACACACACACACACACACACACACACACACACACACACACACACACACACAGGAGAGGAAAGTTGTTCCCTGCTCATCCAACATAACGTCTTTTATGTAACACTCCCACTCCCGAACAGCAGTGCTGACAAACAGTGGCCCTTAAGCTATGCTTTTCATCCTTTAACGTAAGCATCAATCTTGTATTCCTCCATCACATCTCACACTCCATTTTCTGATGGAAACAGAGTCTTCTTTTATTAGGAAGACTTCCAAAACCCCCTCTGAAAGTTGCTGGAAGGCAGATTTTGTTTTGGCGTGAGAAATAGCGTGGCTGTGACTTGTTCTTGCCGTGCCAGCTGACTGGGTTTAACGCTTTTCCTCCACATTGGAAATGGAGAAGTGGGGCTCCTGCAACGGCTCGCAGCAGTTCATTAGTTGTTTGTCAGGATGCCACGTGCTGTGATATTCGGCCGGGAGCTATAAATACACATGCTCGGTCAACTGACAGACGCTGTTAAAAGAGCAGTGTCGATTAGTATGTGTAAATAACGAGCACTGATCGTTTTATTGACAGTAATCGTTTCATGGGAAATACTAACCCATACTTTACATTCTTTTTGCAGTCTTGGTTTATTCAAACTTGCATTCGAATGCATTACATTAAGTTTTAGTATTTGATGCACAAAGGCAAAGGTGTAATACTGGGGACCAGGGAAGCGCCAGGAAGTCTCGCTGTGCTTTGAAAGAGCTCTGTTATGTCCGTTCTTTTCTACGGATTTGTTCAGAGCTCATTTATGCCATGATTTATTATATCCTGTCATTGAGAGATCAGGATAACCTTCTCCTCCCAGAGATGCTTTATTAAAGGTCTCCATCTTATTGTGCATTATTTCCCCTTTAGATTCGACTAATGTAAGCCACTTGTCCGTTTATATTCGAGTGTGAACACCAAACCTGCTTGATTTCCAGTTCCTGAAATGAACATATTTCTGTTATTAGGCAATGTGACTGAGCAGCTATGATAATGGTTAAGTCGAAGTGAATATGCAACAAAAAAAACCTATGACACAGATTAGCTCAGAGCTGAGAATTAAGAGCTAATGGTACCGTTCTCTGCTGAGTTTTTTTTTTTCTGAATGGGGCTGTGTGTGCAGCAGACTTAATTATAGCCCTGTTGTAAGAGCTGTATAGCTCCTATCAAAGCTCTGCATGGTGTGAAGGGGGCTTGATGCTCTGTAATAACAGGAACAGGGCACTGACTTCCTATATTAAGCCTACATATTCCTCCTAATAGCTATCTATATTTTTGTGTCTGAACCCCATAATGTGTGTATGGATTGTTCACCTCACAGGCACACTCTGTGATTGATTAAAGCTGTGATCGAGATGAACTAACAACACATGGGACCGATGAATCAGGAGGGATCTAAGGATAAGGATAGAAAGCAAGTGGATTAGATTTTGTTTATTGTGAAGTCGAACAGTCACTGTCGTCCTATCGACTCATCAAGCCAGAACCTGCAGTTCCTGTTGTGGAACACAGTGTCTTGTGTGTATAGGTCTGCCTCGTTATTTTCTCTCCAGTTCTTGGAAAGCAGTGGGAGGGGTTTGTATGAACAAACACGCTGTGTTGGAGGAGCAGGAGGAGCTTGGGCTTGTGCTTTTCAGGAATGTTACAAAGTCACATAGTTTAGCACAATCTGATGTTGGTCATGTCATGCCTTTATCACTTTGTTGTGATTCCTTCCCTGAAACTGCTTGCTGAGAATAACAGTGTAGGCTATGCGTGTGTGTATGTGTGTGTGTGTGTGTGTGTGTGTGTGTGTGTGTGTGTGTGTGTGTGT
>JAOUWY010000076.1:16608597-16620121 GCA_025728095.1 Prietella phreatophila | reverse complement strand
CACAGGGTTTCAGATGTGTGTGTATAAAAGCATGAAAGATCTAGTCCTAGCTCAGTTCAGCTGCACCTGCTGCTTGTGTTGTGGTCAACAGCTCATCTTGTGAATTCATCCAAACTTTAAGCTCAAAGGTTCTTCACTTTATGATGTTCTAAAAAGTTTTATAACTAGAAGTTATATTTATGTATGTTACAACACTCAAATCCGATTGATCCAAAGGTGTTGAGTAATGTTCTACAACAACATGGGAACAGCAGTAGTGTTGGCTGTAATTCACACACTTTAAAAAAAAAACCTACACAACACACAATGGTGACATTTTTCTGAAAGGAGATTTCCACCACTTCAGGGCAGATGGTTTCTCAACATGACAAGCTGCATTTTTCTTTTGTCTTCTTAAATTATTGGCTAAATTGAAAATCTTCTCTTCTTCTGTGGATGTTAATACAAAAATGAAAAAGCGCATTAGCAGATTACTGCTGTATAAAGGTACCTTCACACACAGCAATTTAATTGCTGCAAGTTACCAGTCACTGCACTACGAAGTAGCCAGTAGGCGTTCCCACTACTGGTTGCAATAGTAACATGTATCAGTGGGTGGTGCAATTAGCATTCCACTTTTGACAACAACCAGTTTTCTTATAGCTAAAATGAAACATTCTGGATGGAGAGCATTTGTATATCAAATTCACCAGTGCAGGGCTCCAGATGGCGACTACAATGGTTACCATTGCGACTAACTTTTTAATTTTGTGACCATGTTTTTTCTGCCAGTTGCCAGTGGCCACCATTACCCACAAACAAAATTTAAAAACAAATTACTTAGAAATGACCATACGTCTTGTTGTTAGGCTACTGAGCTCTCATCTCCTCTTGCGCCCACGTCTACCTGTCCTATAGCATGCACTCCTGTATGGTTTCCAATAAATAAACTCTGCACTCTTGTCCTGCAGGGGTTGAAGAGTCAGCTGTATAGATGAACAGAAACAGTTTTACCGTCACGTTTATCGGGTTAAAAAGTTGGAAGTGTTAACTTTATTAAAGGTGTTTAATTTAGTCATGTGGTTTAGTTCATTGGAATTTGAATTTATAGGTTATATGTACACTAGCTAACTGTGTAGTTAACTAACGTTAGCCAGTTGACAAGAAACCGAAATGCACAAAGGAAAAATATCAGACGTTCTAATTCCCTGCCCGTCCAAACCCTGCCTCCTTTACATCAGATGCCAATGATATTGAGATCAACTCGACCAGTGAAAGTTCTCAAGTGACATTTGAGTCATCCCGATTTTCAATCGGTGTGCAATATTTTACACATGATGACATCGAAGGAAAATGTACTGCACCTTTGTGCTAAAGCAGGACAAGATATTGCTGGTAAAACGGAGTTCATTACCGAGTCATTTTATAAAAGAAACCGTGAAGAAGCATGGTGACAGTAAATAACATAAGAACACCAGGGATTGTGTCATTGCAACTCTCGGGCCACCCCAACCATTAAAGCGTGCAACGTGCTAGTGATAAAGTCGCAGAAAAAGAGATGAGGGAATTGGAAATAAAAGTCAGTGCAGCCTATATGACTCTGAGCCTGAATAAGCAGGAAACAACTAATTGTGCATAGTTGAATAAAAAAAGTAAAAATGAGGGATTTAATGACTGGACATTTAAGTATTTGAGGTAATTTTATTCAATATGATATACTCAACACTGTAAACTATGGGAGTAAACAAAAGCAGACATTACAGAGGGGAAAGAAAAGGCAGTCTGAGGTAGCTGTTTAACAATATCATCATTTGTCATATTTTGGCTCCTGAAAATTTTGGCGCCTAAATATTTTTTGCCGCCTAAATATTTTGGGTTTAGAAGTCAATGGCTCATAGATAGCAGGCTGGATCCCTGCAGAGTTTATATGCATCATATCTTACTAGATGAAGGAGAAGCATTGTGTGATTTTTGCCATTGCAGCCATCTCTCTACTCAGAAGCACAAGCGACAGACTGGCTGGGGTCCATGAAACAGTTCTGACTCGCAGCATGGCGAATCATGGATCATGTGCACTCTTCTGTCTTCACTTCCAGTTGGAAGTTGCATAAAGTGAAACTTTTCTCAGCTTTGCCGTACCACTGGACATGCCCACATCTAGTCGCAAGCAGTCGCTGACGCTCATGTTACCGGACGTCACCAGCTCTCCGTGAAAATGAATGGTCTCTGGTCCTTTTGTCACTTTGCACCTTAAGAGGAATAAAACGCTTGGGACTGTTCTTGGAAAATACCATTTGGGGGTGGAAACCGTGACTCCACTTTACTTCAGGCTGCATCTAAATACTTAACAAAATGTTTTTATTCCTTACATCTGTCCCTACTCTTAGTAATAAACTATATGTCCAAAAGTAGGTGGACACCTGACCATCACATCCGTATGTGGGCCTTCCACAAAGTTGGAAGCACACAATTGTCTAGTTGTCTTTGGATGCTGTTGGAATACAATTTCCCTTCTCTGGAACTAAGAGGCATAAGTCTGTTCCAGCACAACAATGCCCCTGTACACAAAGTGAGGTCCATAAAGACATGGTGTCCTGTACAGCACCCTGACCTCAAACCAACTGAACAGCTTTGGGATGAGCTCTGACTGTGCCTCAGACCTTCTCACCCAACATCAGTGCCTGACCTCACTAATGCTCTTGTGGATGGAAGTGGGCAAATCCCCAAAGCCATGCTCCGAGATCTAGTTGAAAGCCTTCCCAGAAAACTGGAGGTTATTAAAACAGCAAAGCCTCAACCAACACTAGATTAATGCCCCTGGTTTTGCAATGGGATATTCAACAAGCACATATGAGTGGACATTGATCAGGAAAGATTGTCTTGAAAAGCTTCCAAGATTGTAGTTTTTACACAATCTTGTACTACAAATGTGTGAGAAAATACAATGCATTTGGCTTGGTTTGTTGATCCTCACCTTACAATTATCTAAGAGATTATAAGGAAACAGGAAATTAACTGATCTATTCTGTATATTAGATGGAGGTTCCTGTAGTCTTGTCTGTTTATATAATAATACTGTAGCTACTACCACTTTGAGTCCTAGTCACACATCATTTATTAGGCAGGATACCAAGAGCAGTCTCTTGCCAATAGAAATGGAAGAAATGCCTGGGGGATCACGGCTGTGTGTGTGTGTGTGTGTGTGTGTGTGTGCGTGTGTGTGTGGTTTTGGACGTACTGCTGTTTGTTTTTAATATTTTTCCCAACCCACACTTGATCACAAGGTGCTATCAGGCATATCACACCAAACCTTATGCATGTCTGCTGTCTGAAAGCACTTGGCAGGCATGTTGAGGAGTCCAGAATGAAAAGTTAGGCAGTTCCTCATTACACTCATATCAGGCAAGCTGTCTCTATCAAACTCTGTCCAGATGTGAACTGATTAGGCATACAGTATTTACCCAGGTCTTCTCTGTTTCTCTTTGCCACTGGTTGCTCCTAACAACCCCGTATGCAATCGCTGACGGCTGTAATGTACAGTCAGTTATTGATTGTCACATGTTTCCCTGGTCAAGTGTTAATCCCAGCCCATGTCGCATTACTGGAACCACAGTGGAATTGGAGCAGGAAGGACACTCAGTCTTGTCATCAGTGTGAGGAAGAATGGGGGAGGACTGACCAAACCATTTAGACTCCCATAATGAGAATAATGGCTTTTTTCTCTCTCTTTGTCTCTCTCTGCTGATGAGATGAATAGTGGGTTGTACTGTATAGGTACTGTTGCCCTCTTTGACTGAGCCAAATGAATAGTCTCGAGTTCAACTTCAGCATGCAAATGTGTGTGAGAGAGTTAATAAGATTTCTGGGGAGGAGCTAAAGCCAAGATGGCAGCAAGAGCACTGATTGCTGGTCCTGTAAAAAAAAAACTTTAATGTAAATTCATTCCACACACACAACCCCATCACATTTCCCTGTATAATGGACCACCAGATTGGAATATAAATGGAAACAATATAGTTTCCAAATCAAACTGAGTAATCACTGTAGGAAAGATCATATAGTATGATATACATATTCATATACATTTACATATACATATCCCAGCATCAACCACAGTCACTTGGCTTTGAATTGTGTCATGCATTCAACCATTTAAGCGTAATAAATGTCATTTCTTAGTGAAACATTTAAAAGTTGGCCATAGTGACAATGTGTTTGAGACGTTGATACCTAAACCTCTATGTTCTTGTGATAGCTACTTTATCATAATATGGATTTTGACCCTTGTCCAAACTTCAGGCCTGTGATTATACTCAATAGGGTCGGAAACAGTGTGTTTATGGTGACACTATCCCTGGTTTTAATTTATTTCCTGTTCCTGCTCTCCCTTGTATGCAGGTAAATAATGTCTGAATTACAAATAGAGGTATAAAATGTTGTCTTCTATTTTTTTCCAGGAAACGCCGAATTTTGTTTTTCTTGTAATGGAGGTGAGTTCTTCTTCTTCTTCTTCATCATCATCATCATCATCTATCTCCTCTCCTATTTTCATTTTTATTTTGTCTTTCATCTTTTGCTCATGTCCTTGATGTTTATATCAAACCTAGTCACATGGCCCAGTTACTGGTGTTGCTCAACACGGGAACAGGGTTGAAGGAAAAACAAACTAAAAATACTATTCCAGAGAAGCCTATTCTGAAAAACAAATTCATTGGCTTTGATATCAGCCCTGTCCTGCTGATAAAATAAACGAGTGGCCACCTGATTCATGTTTATTGGAACAGTCGGTATGAGTAATGAGTCGAGGGTTTGGTTAAAGTGCTGTTTGCAGGTAGATGTTTATGTTCTACTCTCCAGTTGAATAAAGGTTTATCAGACTTTATATCACAGTGCTGTTTAATCCTTGAATTCTGACTGTTCAGAAAAGTGTTGATATTTTTTAATTTTGTAGCACAGCACAGCTCTGACAGTAATGCCGTATTATTATAGTAACACATTATTGTCTTCATGTTAAAAATACAAGGACTTGTATGGTGGAAGCTTCACATTATCTAAGCTTAATAATAAACAGATAAAAAAAAAAAAACACCACCACGTTTATATAACATTAATGTGAGGAGTCTTGAGTGTCAGAATCTTGTATCTGCCAGTAAGTTTTCCACCATAGGAAAGTCTTCAGGACAGAGGACGTTTTGTTTAATATAACAAGCTGCATTTTTTGGGTGTTTGGGAGAAAAACTTATAATCAGTACTAGTTTGTTACATTAACATTAAGATCAACATTCACCTATAAATGGTTCAAATGACAACGACTTGTTCTTTAGTAAAGAAAAAAGTGGTAATCACGTGGTTTTTATTTATTTATTTATTTAAATAGTTTGTAGTGGTATAAGAGGAATAACACACTTCAGGATGTGCTGCTGTCGGAAAACAATGAATTTTGGGATGGGCTCCACACCGTGTCGGGTTGTATCTCACCACCCCGACGCTGACTATTCTCTTATAACAGCACGCCACCAAGTGTTTTATCCCTTATTTAGCCTAGCTAGTTCTGTATTGCTGACAAGTCAATCTTATTAAACAAAGACCATTAAGAGCAGTCTGATCAGCATGTAATTTGAGTAGCTACTATGAGTGGCCTTTTATGGGGGGAAAAAAAAACTAGAGTACAAAAACCTATTTGCAGTGTACAATACTGTTCTGTATGGAGAACTCGGTATGCATATCCTTTCTTCTCCTTACACTCTTCCTGTCATAAGGAGATTAACTGCCCCTGTGTGAAGGAAGCTGTAACATTGCATCACTTCAGATCAGATTAATTGACTATCATTATGTCTTCCTTGTTCTCTCCCACCCCACCCCCCCTCCATATTTCTAAATCCTTGTCTTGCCGCACTAATGTCTGTGATTTTGTGTTCTTTATATACGGATATACGCTGAGAATCCGAATGTGTTTCTTGTGTCCGTTACAGTTTTGTAATGGAGGAGATCTGGCAGACTATTTGCAAGGTAAGCTCTTCAAATGAATACTGCTTGTAGCCTCAGTGGTTTCACTTTTTGGTAGAATTGATAAAGGTTATACACTGTCCTGTAGTGTACTATATACTATATACAGTCTGTCCAAAAAATCTCCATGCCAACTTCTCGGTTGGTCCGCGACACTACCTGTCTTTTTGAATTTGTTAAAGTTGTCGTTTGTGTGTGTGTGTGTGTGTGTGTGTGTGTGTGTGTGTGTGTGTGTGTGTGTGTGTGTGTGTGATGTGTTCTCAATGTTTACTGTTAAAGTCAATCGCAGCCTTGCGATAGCTTCCCGATCCAGCTGTAAGAACGATTTCAATACGGTCTTCTTTTGTCAAAGGCATTCTTAAAGGCTAAATAGCTCATCATGCCTTACCCACACTCTAAATATTAACTGGGTTATCTGATTTGTTTCTCAGTAATCAGTGTGATGTTTATTGTCCAAAGTTTCCTTTCTACTATTTTTTTGAACAGGGCATCTTTCAATAAGTCATGTTGTCTGTGACATGAGTCGAGGTGACGCCTTGTTTTGATGAATCAGGTGACCTCCACTGAGCTCCTAAAGAGTTTGTTTGTTTGACTGTGCTCAAGATAAGGATCAGCTGAACTCTAGCCTAGTGCTGCATGTGATTAGAGTTCATCATCACTACGTAACAGTTTTGTCCAGGTAAACGCTACGACGTCAGATGGCATGGCGCAGCATGTTTCAGCCTCGCATTCTCCTTCCTGTGAATTATGCAACCGTTCCCCAGTTACAGCAATCCTCTGTTGTCGACAGTGGGATTTGTTTGTGATCAAACACTCGTAGCAGGATCCGCCGTGATTATTGTTGCGTTTGTATAGCGAGTAGACCGGTGGGAATCGAATCCTCTTAACAGCTCAGTGTTTTAGCGATGTTTTGCTCTAACAGGGGACCAACAACCAAATCAGTGCTGTGTGATACTTCATCTCGCACAGTAGTCACACTAATGTCAGCAAAATGTACGCTCATCATGCTAGATGTTAACGGATATTAAATGCTACTCGTTATATTTGTGTGTACGTTGTGTATAGCTGTAGCACGCGTACATGTTTCATCAGCTGTCAGAGCAAGGGGATGTGGATGTTGTGGTGTGTGTGTGTGTGTGTGTCTGTGTGTGGAAAATGGCTTTCTCAGCACCAGTGCCTCTTTGTTATTTCAGCTAAGGGCACTTTGCGGGAGGACACCCTGAGGGTCTTTCTCCAGCAGATAGCAGCAGCAATGCGCATCCTCAACAGCAAGGGTATCATCCACCGTGACCTCAAACCCCAGAACATCCTCCTGTCCTACACTGGCCGTAAGAAATCCAGCGTCAGCGGCATCCGCATTAAAATCGGTAATTGGATACGCCTCGCATATACTACACTACTACACTGTGCATATATATGGTAGCTAGGATGTAATAATAGCTAGACGTATTAAATAGGGCATCATTTCTTTCTGTAAAACTCATAATTTGAAAACAGTGGTGTTATTACTCGACACAGATATATTAACGGGCAGTTTTTGTGCTCTCCAGCTGATTTTGGCTTCGCACGATATCTGCAAAGTAACATGATGGCAGCCACTCTGTGCGGTTCGCCTATGTACATGGTGAGCACCCTCAGGTGTCTTAATCACACCTCGCTGCTGCTTGACACATTGACATATTGTTTGTGTTGGTCCACTGATTATGCCTCTGTCCTCCCTTCCAGGCTCCAGAAGTAATAATGTCCCAGAACTATGATGCCAAAGCAGACCTGTGGAGCATCGGGACTGTCATTTATCAGTGTCTGGTGGGAAAGCCACCCTTTCAGGTCAGTCTAATGATATATGTGTGCCAGTCAGTTGTATTTCCTGTTTAAGCAGAAACGGGTCTGTTGTCTTTCTTAGTAGCACTCTTAAAAACCACATTCTAATGTCAAGGCATTGTGGTACTGATGATTTTCTGTCATTCTATCAAACGCCTGGCAGCTGCAAGTCTTTTACATGATTGTTGCGGTAATACTGTAGTGTCGCGCCATTTACGTACTGTATTAGTATCCGCTTTCTGCTCCGTTTCCCACAGGCTAACAGTCCACAGGACCTGAGGATGTTCTATGAGAAAACCAAGACGCTGGTGCCAAAGTAAGAAGCAGCATTACTCACAAATCTGTAACTGGACTAGATGCAACTCGTAACACTCAAAGCTAGGAATAGCTGTAATATGGCTTCTATTTACATCATAACTAAAGAGCTCTTCCTTTCTGCTTTCAGCATCCCAAGGGAAACCTCTCCTCCCCTTACTGATCTGCTGCTGGGTTTACTACAAAGGAACCAGAAGGACCGGATGGATTTCGGTCAGTTGGGCTGTGATGAATGTGTCGATTATTGTCATTAACTTATTGTGCGTTATTTCAATATCTAGATTCATTTCTCTCTTTGTCTTTCTCTGCTGATGAGATGAATAGTGGGTTGTACTGTATAGGTACTGTTGCCCTCTTTGACTGAACCTTTTTTTGTGGATCTCAGGAACTTTTTCAGGAACTCGGTATCTTTAGCCATCTTTAGACTCGATTTCGGTTCATAGGCCGCGTTTCCAAAAAGCATTACATTCATACAATGACCGAGACTCTTTCGAAAGCATTTGAAAAACTTTAACTGTTTAGCTAACGAGAAATTACCAAAGCTTGTTTTATACCAGACGCAGAACTGCATGACTGATAAATTGGAACGTTTCAGCGCACCTTTTTGCTTTTACACAAATTCAAAATGTTGTGAGTTTTGTGCATGCTTTTAATGACATCATGAAAAAAAAGACTTGAAGTGTGAGGAAATTGCTGTCTGTAGATAAGATATTGTTAAGATCACATTTAAAACAACGGAGAACAATGCAACATCAGTCTTGACCTCCTTTATAATCCGCTGTGTTGTGTGTCGTGCCAGGTAATATATGTGTATATATCTCTATATCTCTCGTGATTCTGGTCCCCACAGTGTAGTGGAAACTAAAATCAGGAGGAACCGATCCAGGAAATGTGTAATTCTTGTTTAGGAGATTTGGAAACGCACAGTGTTTGCTCACTGCACTCTGCTCTCTTTACTCCTTGTAGACACATTCTTCAGCCATCCCTTCCTGGATCAAACGTCGAACATCAAAAAATGTGAGAACAATGATCACGTAGTTATGTGTTTTAAAGCCAGAGAGCTGTAGATCTGATAACTAAGCGAGAGCTTGCGCTCTTTTCTCTCAGCTTGCCCAGTGCCAGTGCCTGCATGCCCTATCTCAGTGTCGGAGAGCACTTGCGGCAGCTCGCCCTCCTGCCGTTACGTCTCACCTCCGGTGAGCTAATCACTTTAATCCCATCGAAACTGTCATGCCAATGCAGCTGTTCTGCACTGTTACTGTATGTGAATACCTTCATATTATGATGCACAAGAGGATTAACAGTGTCGTCGCTGACTTGACTCCAGGTAATCTGTTGTTATTTCCCTCCTCTGTCTCGTTCTTTGCTGCAGTCGTTGCCGGACATGCAGACCCTGCCTGAAGACGTGCTCTCGTCTCCACCTCTCGGACCTCCCAACTACCTGCAGCTATCTAAAGAGTCCGGCGGCAGCACCAGCAGCAAGAACTCGTCCTGCGATACAGACGACTTTGTGCTGGTGCCACACCTCTCTGGAGAACAGTCCTGTGAGTTAGACCCACACCAGTACACACACTTGGTACATACGGCCAGCTGTTTGTGTGCACAACGGGTTACTCAGTTCTCTCGCAATCTCCTTAGATGACCTGCCGACGGGAGCCACTGGCCGTAGACCGTCCAGTGAGTTTCTGCTGTGTGGAGGGTGAGTGTGACCTCACTACCATTTATCAAGTTACACACACACTCTCGAACCAAGTTCTACAAACAGTCTGAACTGCCATGCATTGTCACTTTCACTGGGTCTCCTCCACAGCTATCTTTCTCCACACTTTGGCCTTTCCATCACTTTGGTAGAAGTTAATCTTGGTTCCACTTTTGTGGCTCATCTCTGTATTTCTTTGTGAATTCCAGTCTGGTTTCCTGATTCTTACTGGTTTACATCTTATGGTATGGCCTCTATATTTCTGCTCAAAAAATTATTTGAATGGTGGATTGTGATACCTTCACCCCTGCCCTGTGGAGATTGTTGGTGATGTCACTGGCTGTTGTTTTCTGTCATCTGCATTTTTCTTTCTTTTTCCAGATTGTTGCACTGGCTATGCCCAATGTTTGTCCAGTGCCTCTGATTGATTTCCCCCTCTTTTTTCAGCTTCAAAATAGCTTGCTTTTCTCCCATAGATAGCTCTCTGATCTTGATTGGATTGTCCTTTTTTTAACAACGAATGCAGTCTTCACAGGTGAAACTGAAGGCTAAAACCAAGAGTACCGTAGATGTTCAGAGCTATTTATCATTTAAATAGTCAATCTAACAGGACACACCTGGGTAACAAGAAACACCTGTTCCAAAACTTTTGCTCACCTACAAATCGGGTGGTCTCATACAAAATGTGCTATGTTCTATGTCGTTGAACACATCTACATATAAATACCAGGAAGTAAAGTCCGAAATTCATCTTTCATCTTTTGATCTCAAACCCACCCGATCTTCAGACTACAGCGAAAACAAATGAATCGGTCTTGTTGGTCCAGTAGTTTCAGAGGGGAAGTAGAGCAGGAGTATTCAACTCAAATGTGTGCAAGTCCTTGCTTACTCCAGTTTAACGTTCACTCGTTAGTGATTCATTTATGGTTATAAATCTAACTTGTACATTATAAAGCGGTTATAAGATGATGTAGATTTGCAAGTTCTCCTCTCATTGCAGATATATTCAGTCCTCTTCCCCTCCTAAGTTACTTGGTCATGAAGGTGAAAGAGACAGCAGATTCCATTATGGGAACATGACCTAGGATGATACATCTGCTATTTCTGCACTGAAGCTAGCTGACGTAGCTCGGCCAGGGTGTGAATCACAAGACTGTAAAAGAGAACGTTTGTGGTGACGACCTACCGTTTGTGAATGTGAACAGAATGAGAACCATTTAGTCATAAATGACAGCTATTTTTTACTGTTCTAAATATGGAGAGAGAAAAAAGACCAATAAAAATCACTCAGCTGAATTGACGGGCTGTGAGGACAGAGTGATACAAATAAAAGACAATATTGTATTGTAGTGATTGGTTCGACTTAGACTTACTTTATTAATCCCCAAGGGGAAATGAAGGTATTACTGCAGCAAAAACAGAAAAACAAAACCACAAGACAAAAATAGACAATACAGTCAATCAATAAACACAATAATCTGAATATTATCAATTACAAAATATCGTGCATTTACCTAATTAGCATAATAACTCATACCATCAAACAATGTCACTCATACAGTGGGGGAAAAAAGTATTTGATCCCCTGCTGATTTTGTACATTTGCCCACTAACAAAGAAATGATCTGTCTATAATTTTAATGGTAGGTTTATTTGAACAGTGAGAGACAGAATAACAACAAAAAAATCCAGAAAAATGCATGT